>VTPC01001239.1:118482-230634 GCA_011009095.1 Ignelater luminosus
AGCTATACTATATCTGATCATGAACTATAATGAGATCTTTGCAAAAACAAACAAAAAAAGGATATAACTCTTCAAAAGTCAACCATCCGTATCTTCATGACCTTTCTACCTGCTTGCACTCTATGCCAAAAATGTCAGGCCAAGAATCAAAATTAAAAACCTGAAATTTTTGATAAGCGATAGGAAGTCACTGAAGTGTATGTCCTCCTAGAATTTTTTTTGGAACTTGTTCAACATTACCTTACTTACGTATGCTTTGTGCCAAAAACTATTTTCTGTATAGTCAGCATTGGAGTTTGTAAATTTGCGTCGAGTACTCAGCATTTAGGTATTTTCCAGGCTTCCCATTACACTTTGAAAAAAAATTCGTGCCTACTGCCTACCAACACGACAAAAGCAAACAGTTCTACTTGTAAGATATCCAGCAAACTTTTACTCAACTTCTTATATTTGTAAAAATCGGTAACAGACAGCAGTCTTGAACGTCCAAAGTAAAGCCAAAACGTTTTGACTTGTATCTACCATCTGGAACTTTTTATTTGCATATCAAAACTTGATTGATGATGTCTAAACTTTCGATAAAATACAGTTTATACACCATTATTTAGTCCGTTTTGCATTAGTCTATAGTATAATTTGTTACATTAAATATTTCAAAACGCAGAACATACCTGATATATCTATTAGGAAGATGCAAAATCTAATATAATAAGTATAAATCATAATAAGAATGAGCATCGCCAAATAGAACTTTTATTGGTAATTGAAATTCATTCTACAATTGAAATTAGGAATGGAAAGGCCAGTACACACATGAGAAAACGAAATAAATAAGTGTGGCAAAAGAGACAGAAACATCAAAAGTATATCGAGAAAGTGATAAAAACAATTAAAGCGCGAGAAAAAAGAAAGAAGAAAGTCCTAGAGGCAGTAGAATTTGTAGTAAGGAAAAGGCTAGGAATAGGAAAGGTGAAGATGAAGATACTGATGGTACAACAAACATTGATGAGAGTAAAAAGGATAGTAAATGAAAGAGAACAAATAAAAGTGTGAAAAGAAAGAGAATGGGATAGAACAAGAAAAAAAGGATGACTGCAAAAGATGAGCATGAAAAAAAAAACAAAAAACAAAATAGATGACAGAGGGGAAAATAACTAAAAAATGGAGCAAGCAAATAAAGAGAAAAAAGTGGAGAAAGAAGGCGACTATTTTATTTCAGGTGGATGGGTTACATTGTCAAAGATATTCATTGCACTAGCTTGGAAGTAGAACTTTTCGCCAGCTAATTGTTTATTAGGGGGAAAGCTTCACTACTGTGTGCTATTCCTTTCTGGGTCTGAGTCAGATGCAGGCAAAGATGAAAATATGTTATGGGACTGTACGAGGTCCTACGAGAATAGATAAATTGCTCAAAGACCTGCAATTCTATCATACTACAGTTGGCAACCTTATACTTCTTCTTTGATAACAAGAATCTTGTAGTTTATGATCAAAATTAATCTAAAGCATTTGGGACGATTCTTATGCGTTTTGACTTTCAACTATTACAAACTTTTTAATGTTCTTGCTTAAAAGAACAAAATAAACACAACCATACATAATTACAAAAGTCAAAACACACAAGCACAATTATAGCAGACATTTAGGATTTGAAATTTCCGACTTGAAAATATTCAAAACGAAAACAGAAAACGAAACATGTGGAAAAATTCGTTCCGCAATGATTTATTACGTTCCAAGATTTTTCAATTTACGAGTAATGTTATCTGCATGGTATGTACTTTATCGCTATATTTAGAAAGACTGAGAATGCCTTATCATGAAAGACAAATATTAACGAGGGAAACCAAACTAGTAGATTTCTATGGCTATCAATTGTAAACAAAGCAAATCTATAATAAAGTAAATCGTATTAAACCATCACGAATGTAACAACAAAAAAAAATGAGTTACATCAAACAACGACCACAGTGTCAACATTAATTCATTGATAAACACGTTTTCATTATGCTCATACAATAATAAAACTTGAACTTTTAAAAGGTTTTTCTCCTTTTATATTTTAAACAATAATCGTATGTATTACAAAAAAACAACAATTGCTGCAGTTTGAATTATGTCGTCATTTCATCAGTTTACTTGATTGCGATTCCTACACTTGAAAGTCTTTCTATATGGGACCAATTTTGCATATTTGTGGTTGTAATTAACGTGCCTGCTTCTAACCCTACAGCATTACAAAACCTCACGTGTAATACGAACATAATCACTTGCTGATAATTAGTGTGTAGGTGCACAATAATTACCTGCAAGAATTCTTTTTACTCATAATTAAAGGAGACTACATGAGAATTTCAAATTTAAAGAATTCCAGATAGATAAAAACAAAACATAACAAAAAAAAAGAAGCTCTACAAGTAGTCCTTTAATCTAATACAATATTGATTTATCGATTACTTACAGATTAGTTTAATTAAAATAAAATGCGCACTTTTAGTATAAATTTATGAAAAGATATCACGTACTCAAGACAAATGTATTCAAATTAAAGACCATTGTTATTCGATAAACGGTTGATGATAATATAATTAAACCTTGTATGGTTTCAGTATAAAATGGAGAAGTACGATTTCGTTCGGATTTACTAGTTAACGTCTAGTAATTCCCTTGGGTGATAAAAATAAAATGATAAGTAGGTACGTTATCACCAGTTGTCACGCTTGGTTCACGTCATGGCATCGACACGTCAAAACAATGACAACCTACACTTCATTGTCATTACTTATTTATAACAACTGAAACTAAAGTACAGAAGTATGAGAAACATAAATTAATGGTGTGTTTGTGAACGCTTGAAGAATTATTATTTATACCGCACCAGCAGTAAAATCACACTAAATGCCAGCTAAATTCAAAACATGGGCGATAACAGCAACATATTGGTTGCTGTGTTAATCGCATTAATGAATATTACCTACTCGGTTGATCTTAAGAAAAATATTGAAAGACGATAATCATTTGTTTGGATGTCGAACAGACAGACATTCCACAAACATGAATAAAGAAATGACTATCGTATAAAGGAATGCTGTCTACAGTGCACAATTACCGAATAAAAAAACCTTAAGACCAAGAACTCCAACAAAAACTTAATTCGATGAAATTATATGACCGAAATTATTCCTGCAATAAAAAGCATCTTTAAATTACATTAAGTCGCATCCCTTACTAGAAGGCTTAAGAATAGATTAAGATGGATGCTAGAAGAGCTGGATTAAGAATTTATAGGGCACTTTCGATTTCATGCAGCATCTGACGGAGTCCCGCCTCCACCTCACTAATCTGTCAGTAACAGGGGGCTTTAAAGAACTTTACATTACAAATTTCATTTAAAATGTTCCCCGAGCTGTAGACGGATATAAGACTATTCTTAACAGACTGATGAGATGGGATTTGTCCCTAATTTTACTTAATTCACTTACAAAAAAAACTTATCGGCAAAATATTTAGATCTTCACGTTTAAATCAGCTAAAGTATACAAAATATACATCGATTATAGCAATTCTAACCTGTTTTCTTTTCATGTTGTTAACATTTGTATCCACAACTGGAGGAGCAAATGGCACTTTTCCATCATACTGGTCCTTCATAACATCCAAATACTTGGTAAGTCGTTCATGGTCGATTTGATCCTTGGAGATGTGTAAATAAGAACGCCAATTACTAGAATCGAACCCCCAGTGCACGGTTCTATTTTCCAAGTCTCTGTGCACATGACACACAAACTGTTGTGGGGTAAACGCGCCGTTACAGTCGAGACATTCAATGCACCTTGCGTCCTTGCTTGTAAACAAATCGGGAATGCAAACCCCCCTACACTTCCCGAAACACTCGTGGTAAACATAAAATGATAATGTACCCTTCGGCGGCCTTATACTAGGAAAAACTTGACAATGTAATAGTGCGCTACACAGTCTTTCAGCGTCAGTTTTTGTGATAAGTCCGCAACTAGGAGCACTACTGGGGAGGATGCCCTGACTTTTAAGGACATTTAATTGTTCAGGGGTGCACCGCGAACAGTAAATCTGTAGCTGATCGCACTCCTGATTAATTTGCATGAGCGTAAAGTCTCTTAACACAGAATTTAACACTTGAGGCAAACATAATCGTTTTTCACCACCGACTACAAAACAAGAAATAGTTTCGCCTTCGAGAGTCGTCTCCGTGCGTTCACTACAACTGGTGTCGGCAGTTGTTAAAATTGGAAGCTGTTGGATTGGTAGTGGTGCGGGCTGGATGAACTCTTCTTCTTTCAAATCCGGAGATTCCGCCTTTGTAGCCACCAATGACAATCCGGGCCCCTGCAGGCTCTTCGTAGCACTATGTTGGTAATTTTTTAAGACACTTTTTAAATGAGGTGTTACTTCCATCATTTTCTTTATTTCTACCGCCCACACTCGAGCGACAATTGTTTTCGCGCTAACTTACGTAACCAAACGGACCGAACATTTTGATTTGGTCGCTTTTAGCGGCCCAAAAGTTGCTGTCAGATACTAGGAATCCCTATACCGCTCGAATCTCTAACACAACCTGACCATACGTCTACCGAAACATGTCTGCCTCTGCGACCGGCGGTCGTCTGGTTTGACTGCTCAGACAAACTACTGGTTTGCGCAAACTCCCTCCTCGCACAACGAGATGCACATTTTGCACCAATTTTTTAATTTACACGTCTCACAAACAAAAGGCACAATCAAAGTTTGTTATAACTTTTCATATTACACACGTATCGTCCACCATCACTCGCCACAAAAGCTACAACATCGAGTAATACTTAAAATTTACATTCGCGAATGTGCAGTCATGGCCACAGACGTTCGCTGTGGAAAGTCTAGCCTCACTCCCGCCGCGTCTGTGCCCCCGCGACCGTCGGCGGGTCATGTGACCGACCTTCCCGTCAAAATAGCCGTCATGCCATGAGTCGCGGGGCGAGAGAGCGCTGATGCGTTCTCTCTGTCGCCGACGCCGACTTGGTGATTGCACGTGCATTGCTCTCAAACAAATCAACTTCCAACGCCAACCCTTCGCTCTATGCATCGCTATGCACGGCAATATTGCTAACGTCAACTCTCACATTAGGGTGGATCGATGTTCTGTACATGATTTTATTATTACGAAATTTCCCTCGTTTTATATCTACCTACATGATTCTTCACCTTGATACATTCCGCAACTCTTCGCTAGAAAAACAAGTCAGAAACTTTTACTTCTCTTGATTTTATTTACTATGAAGATATTTAAAATTAAACATCAAACGACCAGGAAACTGCGGTGCTTTTTTAAACAATTCTTGATACTGTAGGAATTGAAAAATAAAATAAGCTAAACGAGAGTAGTATGATTAAAATTTCAAATGAAAAGCGTTTTGCAATCGTGCAGTAATTCCTGCATTAAAATTACCATCATTCAAGTTGGCTTTATAAAACAAAAGTTTCTTGTTATTTTTATCTTTATTCTAACTTAGACAAATGAATAGCATATATGGCTACAAAATTGAATTTTTTGTGTGTTGAATAAAATGTAGAAAAAATGAATTTAGAAATATAGCTTGGAAAATGGAGAATTTACATTAACCTTCAAATACCTAAACAGAGGAATATTTAGTATAATTATGTAATCAAATTAATACAAACAAAAATAAATACCGTATAGGAAGAAAAAAATGAATTTTCGTTATTGGCGCCCGCCAAAATGGCGCTTTATACTTAACCCATATAACCGTGGCTATTTGCCAAAGCTCGCCAAGTATTTTTATATAAATTAAAAATGTGGCGAAAAATTTATGTTCAGATTACTGGTAGTGACACAGAAATAAAATAAACGATACATTAATTAAAAATTCAGTAGTTGCCAAAAGGAGTACGTTTTATATTTACGTCATTCGATGTCTGGCGCCATCTTACTGACAACCTTATGTATTCATAAAAATAAATCTTGAATTGCAAATCTACAAAATTTGTTATTCCAATTTTGAAGGGAGAAAATTAAATAATTTTCTAATGGATCCTGAATTCTTGACACATGTACTACAAGATAAAAAGTGGCGTAGTTAGATTTCTGTTTTAAACAGGAATATTTGCAGTGGTAAACAGATATGGTTTTAAATTCTGTAGTTGAAATTACAGAATATTAAGATTCGTTTTTAAAATTACAATAAATATAATATAATAATTAAAGGGTTTTATTATTGTAAATTATTGTTCTGGTGCACTCTTCAAAAACTAAAATAGTTTTTTCATTAGAAAAAAATACAAAACAATATTTAATTATGTTTAAAAAAAAGGAATGCTTGAGACTCAACAATGTAACGCACTTATCACGTATTGCACAATTACCACATATGCTGCAGAAAACAAAGAAACATACAGCATATACGTTCAGATTTGTAATCACGTCTAGACCAGATCTGTTTATTTTATTATTTAAAAAAATACAAATTAAATATTTATTGCAATAATTGTATAAGAAGTGAACGCTATCGCAATGTCATATATATTTACCTTGAATTTTATCTCGAACTTAATTATACACAATATAACCTGTTTATTTATAACTGTTTTATAGCCTATTCATATTTTTTTATGTCTGACAAGTACATGGTACTAAAATTTAAAGTGTTTTTCCAATTTGTTTAAAATGCATTTTTCTTTTTGAATTATATTGCAGTCATTTTTCTCTCAATCATCAACTTCTTATTTTATTTTTGTTAACATGATTTGAAACTTTTTTTATTCTAATTATCTGCAGCTAAACCCAATGCTATAAATAATGTACAAAATAATAAATTAAATATTTTATATATTTTTAAGATTCCCTCCAAACAAACCAATTTTATTATTATTATTATTCTTATATTATTTAAAAATCTATTCTATGTGGCGACATCTAGAGACCAGTAGAACAGTGACACCAATGCATAATGAAGATACCTGCTTTAATTTAAAAATGGCTGGGTTTGAGGTTATTTTATTCTATATTTAATGTCTTATTACATGTCAATATTAATCTTAAATGTAATTAAGAAAATGGGAATTGTTCCACTATCACAATTGAACAAGAGGGCATAATATTTTATAGAATTCATAATTTTTTGAAATTACTTCTTTTTTTGTTCACCCCCTTCTTGTACATACAAAACTCTGAAAATGTCTACAAAGTGTGCAAAAACATTATATATCGGCCGAAATAGCTCAGTTGGGAGAGCGTTAGACTGAAGATCTAAAGGTCCCCGGTTCAATCCCGGGTTTCGGCAAAGCATGTCTTTTTTGCAATCACAAATTGATGATATTGCTGGTTGCATTTGTAAATGAAAAGTTTTGTCACTACCATGCAATTCTTTTGAAAAATAAAGCACAAGATGTTAAATCTCCATTTGCGTATTTACTATGTAAATGAGGGCCTTGGGGGCGTGAGTTCGACAAGTTTTAAATTACTGTAGATACTATCAAAACACAACATTAAACCATACATAGATCCAGTAACTCTCAACGTTTTGCATAAGTAACATTTTCATTTACAAGAAAATCGATATGCGCAAAAATAAACGTGAATTAACAAAAAAGTCATCCAATAAAAATAAAAGTAAAGGAAAAACAAAGAAATTAAAACAATTTACACCAAACAACATTCGCTTAAAAAAAGTAAGTTGTTATTAATTATTATTTAACATAAAATAAGTTCTTTATTATAAAACTAAATACTTAATAATTAAAATCAATTCGAAATTAGACAAATCAGATGTGTACTCTACCATAATTTAAATGTCACAATAAAAGTATTGAATTAATAGTTTTCTATTTCCGTTTTAATGAATCATACTACACGTAAAGTAGTATTTGTTCGTGCTCGAAACTAACATGCAAGTTGAATCCATTTATTTATTCCCTACATAATTTCATTTCGTAATTACCCTCAACGTCCTAACAACCTCCTTCGATTCTCAGAACAAAAAAAAAACCTTTTGTGTACATTTAAAAAAACTACGAAACTCTTCGAAGGCTTTAAATGCGTCTACGAAAATTTCCGACTTAGTACAATCAATACATTTCGAGAATTTTCCACGGCCGCTCATATTTAAACGGATAGCTAGGCGCGCTTCAATTCAGTTTGAAAAGTCAAAACAAACGAGTTTGAAAACAACTGTATATACTGTCAAATCCTACGTTCCTAGTGTTAAGTATTTTATAAATAATAATCTTATAAAAAATAATTTAATAAAAATGGTGAAAGCACCCGCAATTGGAATTGATTTGGGCACAACCTATTCGTGTGTAGGTGTTTTTCAACAAGGAAAAGTCGAAATTATCGCAAATGATCAAGGTAATCGCACAACACCTAGTTATGTTGCATTTACGGATTCTGAACGCCTTATCGGTGACGCTGCTAAAAACCAAGTTGCGATGAACCCGAACAACACCGTTTTCGATGCCAAGAGATTAATCGGACGTAAATACAATGATCCTAAAATACAGAATGACTTAAAGCATTGGCCCTTCAAGGTGGTTAATGAAAATGGCAAACCGAAGATTCAAGTTGAATTTAAAGGTGAGATTAAAAGGTTTAATCCAGAAGAAATTAGTTCAATGGTACTTACGAAAATGAAAGAAACTGCAGAAGCATATTTAGGGGCCACCGTAAAAGACGCTGTAATTACAGTTCCAGCCTATTTTAATGATTCCCAACGACAAGCAACCAAAGATGCTGGAGCAATTGCTGGAATCAATGTACTTCGAATTATTAATGAACCGACTGCAGCAGCCCTTGCTTATGGTTTGGATAAGAATTTAAGAGGTGAGCGTAATGTTTTGATTTTTGACTTGGGAGGAGGAACTTTTGATGTATCCATTTTAACAATCGCTGAGGGATCTTTGTTTGAAGTAAAAGCGACGGCTGGTGATACTCATTTAGGTGGAGAAGATTTCGATAATCGTTTAGTTAACTATTTTGTTGAAGAATTTAAGAGAAAGTATAAGAAGGATATAATATCTAACCCACGCGCAATTAGACGGTTGAGAACTGCTGCCGAACGAGCTAAACGCACCCTTTCGTCAAGCACTGAAGCATCTCTTGAAATTGATGCACTTTATGATGGAATTGATTTTTACACTAAAATCTCAAGAGCGCGCTTTGAAGAGCTTAATTTGGATCTTTTTAGAAGCACTTTGCAACCCGTCGAAAAAGCTTTAACAGATGCGAAGATGGATAAAGGATCAATTCATGATGTTGTGCTAGTCGGTGGTTCCATAAGAATTCCGAAAATTCAATCTTTACTTCAGAATTATTTTTGTGGAAAAACATTGAATCTTTCTATCAATCCTGACGAGGCAGTAGCTTATGGTGCTGCAGTACAAGCGGCAATTTTAAGTGGCGATCAAAGTTCGAAGATTCAGGATGTGCTTTTGGTGGATGTTACTCCATTATCATTGGGTATTGAAACAGCTGGAGGAGTCATGTCCAAAATTATCGAGAGAAATTCAAGAATTCCTGGAAAACAAACCCAAACGTTTACCACTTATTCTGATAATCAACCAGCGGTAACGATTCAAGTGTTTGAGGGAGAAAGAGCTATGACTAAAGATAATAATTTGTTGGGCACTTTTGATCTCAGTGGCATACCACCAGCACCTAGAGGTGTGCCAAAAATTGATGTTACTTTCGATGTTGATGCTAATGGTATTTTGAATGTGTCTGCTGTTGAAGTTAGTACGGGAAAATCCAAGAGCATAACGATTAAAAATGACAAAGGTAGATTGTCTCAACGTGATATCGAAAGGATGATTCGCGAAGCTGAAGAATACAAAGAAGAAGATGACCGACAGAGAGACCGTATTACTAGCAAAAACAAACTGGAAAGTTACGTGTTCAGTGTTAAACAAGCTGTGGAAGATGCTGGTAGTAGATTGAATTCCGATGACAAAAATCGAGTACAAAGAGAATGTGAAAATTGTATTAAGTGGTTAGATAGAAATCAGTCTGCGGAAAAGGATGAATTTGAAGATCGGTATAAAGAACTTTCAAGAATTTGCTCTCCAATTATGACAAAGATTCATCGAGGGGGTGGTAGTTCTAGTGGTAGAGGTGAACAAAATGGTAACGATGGACCTACAATTGAAGAAGTCGATTAAATTAAATGAAATATTAAAGAAAGGTCATTCCAGATTGTTCCTTGTTTATTGCTTTTAAGTTCAACTATTTAAATTACATAATAAAATGTAGGTGGCACATTATGTCACACCTTATATTTTATTTTTCTTTTTTTGGCTCAAACAATTTGATGAAAGAAGGATCTAGAATTTTTTTATTAATAGTTTAGGTTGATGATTCACTTGCTTGCTTAATTACAAATGTGTAACTGTAAACTACTTGTAGTTTAGTAATAGTGAAGTGCATGTTAAAAATTAAATTAACAGCAAGGCTAAAAAATACACCTAGTAGGTAACAGTTTTATTTATAAATGTGACAAATCTTCCTAGATTATACCACAATAAACAAATTTATTTATGTATCTGTTTATTTTTTTTTGCTAATAAATATCTAAACAAAAAGTTCTATTATTTTACGTTACTTTTTAATCTTTCCTGAAACATCACAGTTCTCCAAAAATTACAGCTTTGTTGTATTGATCGTTTAAAAACTGATTTGCCTGCATTCGTTCCTCTTCTTTTCTTATTTAATACATAAAATAATCAATATCTTAAAGTACAACCGTACAAGTTCGTGACAGTGTAAATCAGATTTTATTTTCTTTTGTTTCTGAACAACATAAGAAAATTACGAGGAAACGGCAATATAAATCTAAATTGAATCTTGTTGAAAAAATGACCTAATTTTTTGTGTTTAGTTTTAATCTTTTAATTTAAATGAATTAATAAAGAATTTTACGTGTTGTAGTTTAAGGACGCCGCAGGTTCTTATGAAATATGATTTTATTATGGAAATGAGATTGTATACAGTAGTTTTATTACTTTAAGTAGAGTCTAGTAGAGACAATTTAATTTTATCCTAAAATAACAATAGTAAGCAGGGTGATGATGGGAAGTAACTAATAAGTATTGTACCTTCTTAAATTTGATTTGAAATGGGTTCATTATAATCTCGTTGTGGAAATTGTAGCGGGTTGCTCGTCTAATTCTAACTAGTAGACAAGATTTTTTTGCCATAGACGGGTCGTTATTCAAGGTATGGAAATATTTAAGAAAAATGTAATCATTGATTTCTACCAAAAGATACTCTAAGAATAAGTTTTTACTTGTGTTAACTAATCAGTTTTCTAAGCATAAAAGATGTACTATCCAATGTTAAAATTAAATTTTGATTGCCTAGAAAAATTATTTGAGATTATTTATTTGAATTTACCCACAGTTAAATATTATTACACATTATGGTTTCTGCAATCTAGTAATTTGTAATTTGTTATTATTTTTGTAGTTTGGAATATTTTAAATAAACGTAAATGAAGCTTAGCCTTTGTATTTTACTAACTATACAGGGTATTCCATTCTGATTCCACAGCAGCCTACTAGTTTGTTCAGAGACGAGGACACAATTTCTAAATAAAACTTTAATATCCCATATCTCAAAAACAACAAATTCGCAGGCATACGTTTATGAGGATTTTTTTTACTTATTATTGGCTGAAGAACATACTAGAAAGTATTGTGCAATCGAGGCGGGACACCCAGTGTAGCACCATAACAACTGAAGATCTGGAAATTCGACAGCAACAAAATTCATAAATCCAATTATAAGAGAAACTATAACTGTGTACCTGTAAACATAACTGAATATCACTTATTTTCACAACATGTAATACTTTAAAAAAAGAACATGTCACAGTTAATTTAATGTTTATCAGATGATTCCTCTATAATCCAGTGTCATAAAATTTTTCAGTAATAATAGTAATAATCATAATAATAATAATCATAATAATAATAGACGCTACCATATTCATTTCTCTTCTTTATTCACATGTACCATGCATTTGTCCAGTGTTCCACAGTAATGCGACTGGAAGGTCATGTTATTCTTTCTAGCTTGAAAGTTGAAAGTATATGGTACATTATTTACAATTCAAGTAATACCTTCAAACCACCTTTCAATACTTTTACTATTATTTGTGATAATCTCTGGCGATGCATGTTAATATGTGTAACGATCAAACGTTGTTCTTTTCTAAATTAAGCTTCGGCTCTTTTGACTACTCTTCTGCTAAAGCTTACCTTTTACTCTTCAGACTTTTGTCTTGCCATACTTTTGATACCGTGAGACTTTCGTTGACTCAGATTTCTTCCATGTGATAAACTATTGTGCCCTCTCTTCTCAGTCGTTGTATTTCTTCTAAATATCTAAATATAAACCTTGATGGCATAACATGGCATCTCAATTGTCTCAGAAGTACTTTATGGCTGATATGGGTCAAATCTGAATCGTTTTCTATGGCGACCATGATCTTCAAAATGGATATTTCATTTTTAAAGTAAAATTGGTAAATCCTTCTCAGATGATCCATCTATAACAAGTTCTTTGCTAAAGTAAACATAGCAAAGAAAGATCGTGCCTTTCTCGACCGTCCTCTATAAAGAAAATTCATGGTTAAAGCCTTAGTGATAATTCTAAATATCCTAAGACTTAATTTTACCTTAGAGTTACCAAACAAAGAGTCCATTAAATATACCGAGGCTATTGCAAAATTCTGTGACAAATATTTGACAAAAAGTAATTGAAAACATCAAAGTTATTAGGTTTAAACTATAAGGTTGCTCTAAAATAGTTAGTCAAAATTTAGAAGTAGCGTAAATTCATTACAATAATAAAAGAAATATTTTTATAAACATTCGAAAAAACAACTTTCTAGATACGAGGTGTCAAATTTAAACATAGTCTTAAATGTTCACCACATCGGTGAATAAATTAAGTTTTGCCAAAAAATACTTTTATTTTTGTAATAATACAGAGAATCCCATCTAAATGTTGCTGTTATTGATAACAACTCTCCGCAATTCTTCTTAGGTTATTTCGCACACCGTCGTATAAAATTATTAATGATTAAGAATCAAAGCTTTTTGATCAAAATTTGGATTTCGGCTATTTTTGTGATGCTGGGCAACTGTTTTAATAACTTTTCTTGACCATACCGTGCCTACCATGAGTTTTCAAGTTTTCGTATGTATTTTTGATCGCGGTAGGTCTGGTTGTAGTAAAATTATTTGAAAATTGCATAAACAACCCTTTTAACTGGTAATATATTTGACCGAAGTTTGAAATCAAAATAAATAAGTAATATACAGGGGTATGAAGATGAGAAGTGAATTGTGATTGTGATTTAACTATATACACCGTGTTCGTTTTAACATTTGCTATGGGGAATTAGTATGGGAAATCTGAAATATGCCAAGTAGTTCGTTCTCGAATTAAAGTCGGTGAAATTAATAGTTGCAATCGATAGATAAGATACTCCAACATACTGTCCAAAGTATTACCCTTAATATTGTACTAATATTGTAAAAATTGGTTTTTGTTATATGCAGTATGAAAAAGCATCATCAGTTTTCATTTTTAATTTATTGTTTCTTGTACGTTTTTCGAATACAAGAATAATAACAAATTCTTTAAATTGTTATTAAGTTAAAGATTAATCACAAATAAAATTAAAAAAAAGTCTTGCTTGTAACGGGTATCGATCTTGCATTCGAAGAGCCCGTGCGGTTTAGCAAGCAGTAATAACAATTGAATCACGGCGGCAAGTTGCCTCGACTTTTCAGTTTTCGACTTTTAAATTAATGTTTTGCAAGTAATTAATGAATTTATAATTTCTGAAGAATTGGGATGTTATTAAGGGTAATATTTCTGGACAGTACGTTAGAATATCTTATCTATTGATTGCAACTATTAATTTCACCGACTTTTATTCGAGAACGAACATTTGGTATATTTCAGATTTCCCATACTAATTCCCTATAGCAAATGTTAAAACGAACATGGTGTAATAGCCTTTATCTTTTTATCTTTATCTAGATGATGTAAAAATTGTATCTCTCTAATGATCTAGATGATAATCGCATCTATATTTCTTTTATAGATAGAATAGAATAAAAAAATAAATATCAACAATATCAATCAGGAAAAGAAATTGGACATCGTTGATATGTCCTCTGCCCTTGAGTCATTTTCCGTTTGGCCCAAAGATAGACGTAATACATGAACATTAAAATAAACCAAAGCGTAAAGCGCGGATAAGCTATCCAAAAATTATTTTTGAAATTATCTAATTCCTGAAAACAACCGGCAAACGTTGACAGCAGATTCCTAAGACAAAACCGAAGCGGTGTAACCCAACTTATCTATACAGTGTGCTGATTAAGTATGGAACAAATTCAATAACTCGAAAAATATTAATATTTCGAAAAAAACCAAAAAGGGGTGTAAGGATTTACATTTTGGGCATCTTTTAATGTTATGCACAAATCAATGACGTCATAATTATTTGACCAATGACGTCATCGATATTTTTTTTTATATACAATGATTTTCAAATTTGCTCATGCTTTTCGGAGATATTATTTTTTGTTTAGAAAATTTAAAACATTCTAAATGGTATTTCAACTATTTAAATCTAGTACGCTTGATTTAAATTAAATTAAAAAATCAAGTTCGCGTTTATTCATCGCAGCCGATCATTATCAGTATTTCTATTCTCTCCTTCTTTGTTAAACGTATCGTCCTCGTTTGTTAAAAATTTCGATATTTACAACAAATAATAATATCGAGATTCAAATAGTAAATGACAGAAATCTAACTAGATGACATAAGGTAAAATCAAGTTGATGTGTACTTGATTTTTTAATTTGCTTCTGCATTTTGGTATTGAAGACCTTTAATTTGATGTGCCACATGCCATATCATCCAATTTAAAATTTTTAAGTAGGGGTGGCTGAAGCTTAAGGGCAAAATCGTAATCGAAAACCTTGTACGTAGTTTAGTCTTCGCCTCTTGGTATAAGAAAATGCTCTTGGATTTATTCCAATATCTTTTTTGGTTTTCAAGATATTCAAGGTTGGAAGTTTTAAAATGATCACCCTCTATATAATATAAGGATGTTTTTGTCTTTATATTATATACATTCTCCAAATATTTCCCATTCCTGTCGGAACATCCTGTAAGTATGCTGCTTAGAATAGGAGGGAGGATTAGAGTTCCTAAATCTGTATTATAAGTTACATTAAGCGACTCTAGGTAGGATGAGTGTGCAATGAGGTGTTTTAAAAGAACAAATATGCTTTCTTTAAAGAATTATATAACTGATAAAATTTTGAAATCAATTTTATAATAAATATACAAAATAGTATAGATAAGATATATAAACGCGCTATATGAGAATTACACTCGTAGTTAGAATTTCGGCATGAATTGGGATTTGGAATTTTTTTCTTTATTAGATTTTTGACAAAAAGAATTTTCCGCAACATTTTATTGTTATTTGCAATAGTATATGGCACTACAATTATTTTAAGAGTAGAATTAAAGTTTGAAAGCATCTAGGTAATAAATAAAAGAAAATAAGTACAGGAGCGTGCAGGTGGAAAATGAGACACACTGTATATCGATCCATTCTTTAACTGATTAGCAAAAATTTGGGAAAACCTTAAAAAAAGAAAAATACTAAAATACTCAAACCAAAAAGGTTATTCGAAGCTTGCACATACAGGGTGACTTAAATTCAAATCTCGGAAAGTATAAGAAAGACCAAGTCGATTAAATTGACGCAAAGTTATGTAGTTTCACGCGCAATAATAATATATTTAGAAATTCGATCAGATTTTATAACTTCCAAAAATAAACCAAAAATCAAATTTTTTTGATTTTCGTTTTTCAGCCGTAACTTCCATATCACTAGAAAGCTGGGAATCGCACACATTAACTAATTCAATAGGTTGATCTTGAAATATTCAGAAGGTCTGAATATCACATAGATTATGAAGATTATTCAACACTGTTAAAAATATATAAGTGACTTCAATGATGCTATAAGGCAGAAACTACACCGTCAGTACTACAAGTGACAGAAATAGAACTCTGATCTCTTTTTAAGACATTCGAAACTTTCCAGACCTTTTATTTTGACTAACCTACATAAATGTGTTGTCATATAGGAAACTTTTAGATATTTTCAGTAACTTATTCGAAGACTGTGCAATACAGCTGGCGTATGATAATTGATAAAATAGTTTGTTGCTACATCGAAGTTAATTTTGCTCTCAAAGTCAACTTTTTTTTTATTTTTTAGTCTTTGTATTTTGTGTATATGAGACCTTTACTTAAACTGACTTATAGTAAATCATTAATGTATTCTAAAAGTATACTATTTATAGTATTCTAAAAGGTTTACCTTGAGGATTACCAATCTAAATTGTAAAAAGTAAAATTGTTTTCCATCACACTTTAAGTAAAATTTTAAACCATCAAAACAATTGCACCGAAATGTTCTGTACATTATTTTCTTATTTATTTTAGCATGTATTACTACATAAAAACACAAATAGAAGCTATATAAATATAAACAATTTATAAAAATAGAAAACATCATGTTACTAAAGTTTATATTCCTAAAATAACTTTTAGATTCAAAAGTTTCTTTTTTAAGATTGCAGAAGAAATTATGTTCGTCCTTGGTTGAAGGCCGTGCGTATTTTATTTGTCCATAATAAATTCAAATTAAGTTATGCCTGAATTTACCGAATTTATGTAGCGTAAAAAATTACTACTATAAGGGCCTGTTCAGCATACAATTCATTTCATGGTTTTTTTTATCATGTTTTTAAAGGTATATTTAAAAAAGCAAATATTTCAAAGATTTTGCCCTTTAAAAAGTAACATTTTTAAAGACTTTGCCCTGTTTTTAAAGTATATTAAAAAAGTTAAAATTCGCCCTCGGCTCATGAGGCTGTGCTGAATTTCAAGGCATTTCGAACGGTTTTTTTATGTTTGTACTATATGGGCCTGTTCAGCACAACAGTTAAAATTTTAAGGATTCTGCCCTTTTTATAAGGTATATTTAAAAAGTGAAAATTAGCCTTCGGCTCGTGAAGCTGTACAGAATTTCAAGGCATTTCGGTCTGTTTGTATAAAAAAATAACTAAATGGAGAACACACAGTTCAATAGTATTTAATTACGTATTCAGTTCTCCGATGGTTCTCTGTTTTCCGTTGTTCACGATGGCTGTCAGTAGTGTGCCTTGATATTGCTTTATTAAACGTTATTTTTCTAATGGGAGAGTGTGGACACACTTGTCAAACTTACTGTGGGTGTAAAGGAAAGAAGAGAAATTTTAAAGTATATTCGTATTCTATCCTTTACACTCGCCGTGCGAGTAGAGAGCTAACGTATATTTTTGTCTCTCTTCTTTGACAAGTGTGTCCACACTCTACCCATTAAAAAAATGACATTTAATAAAACAATATCAAGGCCAGTGTTGCCAACAATGGCGTTTTTTCCGCCAAACTGGCGTTTTGCGGGATAATCATGGCGCTTAAAAATTGTTTAAGTTTAGACTTGTTTGACTTTAAAATGTTATAACTATTATTATTTTTATTTCATCTCAGCAATACAAGTCCTACAGGGAATCTTAATATATGTGCAATTCGAAGTGGTGGTGTCCTCTCGTAAAAAAAGTGAGAATGTACATGATGTTTAAATAAAAATTTTACCGAGATTTGAATTGGTGCTTAATATGGCGCTTTTTCCACCCTAGATGGCGCTATTTGGCGCTTTGACGGAACGGAACTGGCATTTCTATAGGATAACATATTGGCAACACTTGGCACACTAGCTAGCAGTTGCTGTTTTGTTAATCATGGCACAATATCCGCACCTATGCCAATATAATCCTGGTTAGTGTGATTCATTGTTATTATGATATTACATATAATAGCTATTTACACATTATAGTCTGCATTTGAAACGACCTTCACCGATCTGCTTGAGCAATGAAAAGCATTTTTTATGAAATAAAATATGTTAAAAAAGTGTCGGTGATGGGTTGCCTAAAGAAATATGTTCAAGGCTATGTTTAATTAAAAATTCAATAATTAATTTTTTTTTCATTACTTCACCAACTTGCTTGAGCAAAAAATTAAATGCCAATCGAAAGTATGAATCCTGTAGAATATGCCAACGTTAGGTTGCCTACCTTTTTCTCTTCAGAACTATTGGGTTGCCAGGTTTAAATAGGTGAATCGAAAGTAGTACCTTCACTGATTTACTTGAGTAATAAATTTTATATCAAAATAAAGATAATTTTATTGCGAACACGATGATATAAGGTTGCCTGCGAAAAACCATTCAAGAATCCCGGTTGCCAGGGTTTAAAGTTGAAAAATTTATGCGTGTGAAGATGTGCGAGAGAGAGATTCTATGCGTACTATCCAGTGCGATAGAAAAAGACGCAACATAGCAGCTGCACGCGCTATGTTTGCGGCCTAAAAACGACTGCGCACGCGCTTTGCGAGTAAAAGTTATTCCATCAATGAATGGGAACAATTTCCTTTACCGGGAAAAGACTTAAAACAAATTTATGGTAAGTTAACGAGATACAACCCGTCACAAAATACGAAGGTACTTTCAAAACAAAATGGGGGACGCTTTGCCGTCTTTGTGACCTACGCCGTTAATTGCGATTGCACAGAATCACAAAAGTTTAAATTTGCCGCTTTGAATTTGCCTCGAACAAAGTGGTGCGTGACAAAAAAAGAAGAGGCGGTGGTCACGGATTTATCAATGTAAGTATATATTTAACTGTTCTTAAGCCAAAGTTATGAGAAATCTTCTTGGTTTCAGGATCAACTTGGAGAACTTTTTTAAGTAATGTTCTCAATATTAAGTTGTATTGCCATGATATTTGTTTTTTTGTAATAAAAGAATTAACGAGTTTTTGAAGTTATTTGTTTACTTTATTGCAGAAAATTAAGTGTTATAATTTGTCTAAACGATAATTAATAAGCTATTCTGTAAATATTTACAATAAGTACATATTTAAAAACTGAACTATTTTCTTTAAAAATTTCAATTTGTTTTATACAGGTGTCCAAGATAAGTGATCCTTATAGGTAAAAATATCAATTAGGGAGCTCAGAGTGTTTTTGTCGGATCTGACCTATTATTTGCTTCAAAATATCACTTATCTTGTAAATTTTTTGTGATACACTTCTTATCTTATATTCAATGTTAATAATGCTTTTGTGTGAGAAATGGTTCTACGCCTAAATGTTTTAGGAATAATAGGTTTAATTGTGACTGTTTTTAATAATTATAAAAACTTTGGAGTTTGGACCAAAAATCATTGTGTATCGAACGGGCTTTCTTTTTTCTTTTCTGAATGGCACGTCCCGAAATGCCTTGAAATTCAGCACAACTTCATGACCCAAAGGCGAATTTTAACTTTTCCCTATTACCATGTTTGGTGTAGGGTAGTATTTACAATTTCTTTACATTTTTAGTTTTGCCAAATAATACATTATTCTAATATTACACATAGGTATTATAAACAATTAAACATAGTACACTCTCTAGTTAATATTAATATTTTAATACTATTTATGCACAAATATAGTCCACTGCTTCTTATTTCTTACCATACTTTTTGCTTCTGTCCATGTCTTCACCTTCTTTTTCAGTATTTCTCCCATCACTCCATTCCATGTTTTTCTTGGTCTCCCTTGTTTCTTCTTTGTTTGTATTTTTGACTCCCATATCTTTTCGACCGGTTTCGTGTTTTTCATTCTTTGTAGATGGTCCCACCAACTTACTTTTCTTTTTTCTATAAAGTCTAATATTGATTCTATCTCTAAATCTTCTCTTATTTTAGTATTTCTCAATCTATCCATTTTTGTAACGTCTCTAGTTCTTCTAAGGTATTTTATTTCAACTGCTTGAATTTTACTTTTTGTCTTTTACTTAGCACCCACGATTCACAACCGAAAGTCAGGATTGGTATGTAGATCGATTTAAAAGCATTAATTTTTGTTCTCATTGCTACCCCCTTTTTACTTATAAATGTCTTGCTCATTGCATGATATTTTTTTATTGTATTCTCTATTCTTTTATTAATTTCTATTTCTTATCCTCCATTATCCTTTATTACTACTCCTAGATATTTATAATTTTTCACTTGTTCTAATATTTGTTCCGTCTACTTGTATGTTTATTTTATCTTCTTTCTCTCCTATAACCATTACTTTTGTTTTGCCTTTATTCATTCTCAGTCCAAAATCTGATAATATTGTGTTTTATGTTTCAAGATTTCTCTGTAGGTCTCTTTTGCTTTCTGCCATTATTACTATATCATCCGCAAACGCTTCTTCTGAGATTTGTATTTTTTGCAGATATCTATGTCCTACATGTAATTTTCTTACCCTTTTTGAACATTTCTTATCTCGTCTATAAAGACTGTAAACAATACTGGGCTTAAGCCACCCTCCTGTCTTAGTCCTTCTTTTGTTGTAAAAGCTTCTGAGATTCTATTACTACTAATTATTCGATTACTGTTAGTTTTTGTATATGTTTCTAATTATTCTGATTTTCTTGTTACTAATTCCTCTTAGTCTTAAAGTTCTCCATAGTCTTTGTCTTGATACTCTATCAAAGGCTTTTTCTAGATCTATAAAACCCATATATACTTTTTTTCCCTATTGCAATGCCTTTTATGTTATTTGTTTCACCGTAAAGACATGATTGCTTATGCTTCTTCCTTTTCTAAACCCACTTTGTGACTACTATAATGTAGGTATTCTTTATTGTTGTTCTGATCTTTTTATCTTTAATTTGTTCGTATATTTTCATTGTCCCACTTAACAATGTTATGTCCCTGTAGTTATTACAATCCAACCTATCTCCTTTTTTAAATATAGGCACTATCAATGTAATTCGCCAGTCTTTTGGTATATATTCTTCCTTCCACACTCTCTGATATATCTCTCAGGGTATCTCTGTTGCTTTCTGTTCCATATTCTTAAGCATTTCTGGTGTTATTTTATCCCATCCTGGTGCTTGTCCATTCTTTAGATTTTTTATTCTTGTAATTCTTCTATCGTTATATTTTCTATGTCTTCGTCTTCAATGTCGTCATATAGATCTTCTGTTTATTTTACTGTGCTTATATTCAGCAATTCTTGGAAGTATTCTTTCCATCTATTCATTATGTCAATGTCGTCCGTTAATATATCTCCATTTTTATTTTTTGATTCTATTCGTTTCGTACGTTTTTTCTTTTCTTAGATTCTTTAATGATTTATAGAATAGTTTTTGGTTTCCTTTGCTGTTGGCTTCAATTTTCCTCCCAATTATATCCATTTTTTTGCTGTGGTAACAAGTTTTTTTCACCATCTTTCTTTCTTCTTTATACAATTCATAGTTTTCTGTTGTTCTGTTAGTTAGATATGTTTTCCATCTTTGCTTTTTTGATTTTATTTGATTTTTTATTTTATTTGTTCACCACGCTGTCTGTCTTCTTTTATTACTCTTCTTACTGAACCCGTATATTTCGTTGGCTGTAGCTACCACTGTGTTTTTAAAGTAGTTCCATATTGTTTCTAAACTTTTCATCTCTTCTTCTGCATTTTCGAACTTTCTTGTCAGTGCCATCTTATATTTCTCTGCTATGCCTTCGTTTATCAATTTATATGATCTGATTGTACCAAACTGTTACTTTTGTTGGTTTATCTGTCTTACTATTTCCATCATTTTTGTATTTGTCCTTTATCTTTGTGACCACTAAAAAGTGGTCGCTGCCGATCTCGGGGCCTCTTTTAACTTTTGTATCGATTACTGTATTTCTGTTTTTTTTCTCTACTAATATATAATCGACTACTGACCTCTCGTCTCTACTTATTACTTCTCTTGTGTATTTATATATATCTTTGTGCTCGAAAAATGTGTTTGTTATTATCATGTTATGTAGCATGCAAAACTCCAGCATTCTTTCTCCGTTATTATTTCTAATGGTTTCGCCACGTTTTCCTAACTCTACCTTGTATATTTCGTCTTTCTTGCCTACTCTGCTATTAAAATCACCTGCTATTAGTATTTCTCCTTTAGATTCTTTTAGTACCATACTTAACTCTTCCCAGAATCTGTCTTTGTTGTGGACCGTATCGTCTTCATGCGGTCCATAAACTACTATTATCGTTTTTGTGTAATTGTTCTTCTTTCTAAGCTCTATTGCTAATATTCGTTCTGTCCAAACTTTCCATTTATATATTTCATTTGCTAATGTTTTATGCACCATGGAACCTACTCCAGCTGCTGCTCTTAAATTTTAATTTGCTCTTTTCTCTTTTTCTTGGTTTCTGTTATAGCTAGAATATCTAGATTTACCTCTTTATATTCCTCTTCTAACTCTTTTTCTTTACCTTGTAAACTTCTGATATTCCATATTCCGATTTTCCACACTTTTCCACTTTCGCTTTTGTTTTTATTTAATTTTACTCATTTTCCTCATTTTTCCTCCAGCCTCTATTTTTTTGTCTAGTTTTTTGGAAATATTTCTTCTATGTCTTCCTTATCATTATTCGATCTGTATTGTTTATTATCTATTATTATTTTTAGGAATCTCATTTTCACTTGTTTTCCTTTTTCTTTTCTTCCTGAGCTATTCTTCTAATTTTTCTTGTACTTCCCGTTCGTTTCTTGTCATATCATCCTTAATATATATTCTTTCATTTCTAATGCTCTTTAATTTACCTTTGTTTCTCATTATCTCCTGCTTCTCCTTGCTACTTTCTAGTTCTAACAAGCAAGTTGTATTTTCTAGTTTTTTAGCTTTTTTTATTTTTACATTCACTCCTAACTGTTTTTCAATAAAACTTTTCATTTCTTTTTTTATCTCTTTTCCATTTGTAGCATCATTACCAAATTCTTGAATTATTTTTCGAGATAAATTACGGAGTTGGTTTGTTAGTAACTCTAATCAGTCCTTTATTTTAGCAGATAAGTGTTAATTAATATTAAATAAGTTTTTTTCTTTTGCTTACCAAAGAATTCTAGCGTTTAAACGATTTTTTAAAAATTTCTATTACGGATCTACGGTTTATTTACTTTTAAACAGCTTATCACTGCCTGCGCAAAGAGAAAGTGGCCCCGGTCAACCCGTCGCAGGTCATTCTCTTATCACCACTTAAAATTAATTTTGTTCTATGCTTTATTATTTCTATTCCTACGTTGTCTTTTATTGACGTGTAATCTCCAATTTTATTGATTTAACTCGCTGTCCAATTGCATTGATTTAAATTTCACTTTTTCTTTGATTTTGAAATTTATTAATTAAGAACTGATATCACACTTCACTTCTCTTGCTTGTCAGGACCGGACTCAGCACAGCTTAATGAGCCGAAGGCTAATTTTCACTTTTTAAATACATCTTATAACGAGGGCAGAATCCTTAAAAAAGTGTTGTGTGGTAAACAGGTCCAAATAGTACAAACTTAAAAACAGATCGAAATGCCTTGAAATTCAGCACAGCCTCATTAGCCGAAGGCGAATTTTAACTTTTTTAATATACAGTCTTGTTTCTTATAACGGGTTTTAAGGTCCTTTTTATTAAAGAAATAAATAATTCCAGTAATCCCAGCTTTACTTCTTAAATAAAAAGGACATTAAAACCCGTTATAAGAAACAAAATTACATATTATAAGGTCGTTATTGTTGACACTATTTTTTAATATACTTTAAAAGCAGGGCAAAGTCTAAAAATGTTACTTTTTAAAAACTACCTTAAAAAACAGGGCAAAATCCTTGAAATATTTGCTTTAAAATATACCTTTAAAAACAGGGTAAAAAATCATGAACTGAGTTGTGCGCTTAACATAAATATGCAATAGCAAACATTATCATATTACAGCAAGCATGAAAAAGACTATTTTTAATATTGTTAATATATTCATTGCAGCCGTGGTAAAGTTACAACGCTCCCGAGAGTTTTCATTTCGAGATTTTTCTAGATTAGCACGCTTTGCGTGTTGTCTACATCCAGGCGTTATATATCATACTGATCTATAGATCTTTTCGTATGTATTCGTCGCATTCTAGCGGCGGAAATAAACTCGTTTCTAAAAACGTTCAATTTGAATGTTTCTAAAACGAACATTACATTCCTATCAGAGAACGAGATGCCTGCGGTGAACACCTACAATGGCATTTTGGCTGTGTGCTAATACTAATCCTCACCTGATTTGTTTTTTTATTAAATTTTTTTATTAAAAATTTTATTAAATTTTGTTACCTTACTTGATATATATATATATATTTTTGGAATATGCTACATTCGATTATTGCAGTATATTTTATTCGCACCAATTATTTTTATTAACTTGGCCCTCATGTTATTGGCCAGCACTTATTATGCCATGCAGTGCAATGTACAGTATTTTAGTTATGGTCAGTTACTTAATATACATTTATGTATGATAAATTAATTATCCTTTGTCAAGGTGTTGCATGTGTAGTACGAACAGTACATTATTGCAAAACAAAAAATCTAATTGTTCTGATTTAGTGGGCATGAACGTCAATGTTCATAGATTTTTGAATTCGCTATGGTTTCAACAAATTGTATTTAATCAATTGATTTGCCTTTTTATTAATTATTTTATTTATTATTTATCTCCGGCATTTAAAAAAAAAAGTGATTTTGTCATAAACCAATGACCGTTTTCTTATTGAGTAGGTGTACTTCAATCTCAGTTGATACCAAGTCTTTGAAGTAATTATACTATGCAGTAGTTCGGTCATGTTTTGTAGTTAACAATATTTCTGGCACTATATAAGATTTTACAAAATCCACAGGCAACTTTCCGTTTCTTACTCTGCGGTAATGGAAACAGCTAATTCTTTATGCAGAATTTGAAATAATTTTGATTTCAAATGTTGTGTTTAGTAGAATTATCTACTCATGACAAATTTTAAAATTATACCAGTTGCTAATGCATGTCGATGAAATATGTAATGTTAATTTTATTTCGTTTTATTTTAAACTGATTGAATCTTTATAAATTTGTTTTAACTCATAGTTTTGACGTAAACTCTCAACAAATCTAAATACTAGCTTGTCGCTGATGACGGGACAAAAACGATTTGTAATTCTAAGATTAATCTTATAACATGGGCGTCCGCTCCTATGGGCAAGGAGGGGCGCTTGCCCCCCCTGGATTTTTTAATCATATCTCGTTTTCTATTTCTACACGTATTTATATAGAGAACTCTAAAAGTTTTGTTGATACCGACGAAGCCAATATAGTGCCATGTTTTTCATACCTAACCCACTTGCACAAAATTGCGTTTTGAACGAATTGGAAAGCGCTTTCGTGTATCTGTTTTAGGGAATCTGGTAGTCGTCACTATTTTGTTATAGACTGCGAATAAATTGACTTTATTTAAATAAACTGTTTTTGTAACTGTTCCAGTTACTTGTTACCGCTTGTTACCACTGTCATCTATTGTATAATGTTATTTGGTCAGAGGACATGAGAAGGTGGTGCAGTATATGGACCAAGTCACCGCTTATTAAACAAATTAACAATGCAAACAAAAATTAGTAAGTAATCAAAGTAAGTGGGCCCTTTCTCTTTGAAAAATGATTACTCTGATCCAGAATTTGAACCTTTTACAGTTTACTTAACGGTTATGTCAAATTCAGCAAAGGATGAATTTTTTTAATAAGCTTCCTATTAGAAAAAGAAATTAGTCAAGATTATATAGGATTCGTCTCCTGTAGTGGGTAAATAAGGGTCATATGAAGGTTTCTACATGTTATGTACTATCATGACTCATGAGCAATTGAGAGTAAGCGGTCAACTTGAAATGTGTAAAGTAAATTTAATGATTTACTTTCAATTGCCCCATTAAAGCAATCACGTGCGGAACGGGCTGTATATACTCGTAGAATTAAAACATCGGATTTCATATACATTTTATTATTTTTTTATTTGCCAATTTAAGGTTATACTTTTTGCCATCAGGCTTGCATGATGAAATGCCATATTTGAAAGATTGTTTTTGTCACATTGACAAGTTGAATTTTAACAGACTGTCATACGATTTAAGTTCCCGTATAATACCTATTTCACGTAAAGAGATACATGCGTGATGCGTCACAAATTTATTTTTAATCAAAGACAACACGCACTTATTTAAAATGTATGTTGAAAAAAGAGATATATATTGAACCGTTAGCATTCCATTTACGTAGAAGGTGTATGACAAGGATAACACTAGAAACATTATTGTAAGTAAATTTAAGCTATAAGCTATGTTTCGAAAATGTTAAACGTATTTGAATTTTCAAATTGACATTTGTTTACATTTAAACAGCAGAAACAGTTCTTTTAAGAATTATAATTAAACAATCTTCTCTTTATTCGTTTTAAAGTAATAGTAAGATTAATAAAAGTTAATTCTAAAATGAACTTATATACACACCCTGTTCGTTTTAACATTTGCTATAGGGAATTAGTATGGGAAATCTGAAATATGCCAGTAGTACTCTAGTAAAAGTCGGTGAAATTAATAGTTGCAATCGATAGATAAGATATTATAACGTACTGTCCAAAAATATTACTCTTAATAACAATCCCAATTCTTCAGAAATTATAAATTTATTAATTACTTGCAAAACATTAATTTAAAAGCCGAAAACTGAAAAGTCGATGCGACTTGCCTCCGTGGTTCAATGGTTATCACTGCTTGCTAAACTGTTGCCACTATCATTTGTAATGTTATTTTAAAATTCGCACTAAATCCGCCCCTGTCTTTCAATTTCGTTCAGATATTTGTTTTTCTGACGCGTAATATTTAAATTATTTCATTCTATGAACGGATGTTTGTTAAAATTTTATTTTAAAGAATTGATAACTTTGTGGTCTCGACTTCTGGGCTCCAGCGGACGTACCTTTTGTTATTTTTCCAATATTAAGATCCACACGTAAATAAAAGGTTCCTGGAATCTTAGTCGCGAATGCTGGAGTCACACGGTCTTTGTTAAGTCAGGTTCAGGCTGAAAATCTAAGGAGTGAAATTTTTCATTGCCTCGTAAGAATACTAGCATTTTGACCTGTTAGGTCGTGCATCTGGCTTCCCAACCCCACTCCGGTAAGCGCAAGCTGCGTGATAGGAAACGCAGAGAGAATAGGGATTACGTTAGTAAGTGCGTACTTGAATCGACGTGCGGGCATATTTTTTTTCGGCGTTGCCTCTACAAACCCTTAAATGGTTACAAACCTAATTCAAGTTAAGCGATTCTCTTAGTATAAGAAACAGAGATCGGACTCGAGAAATCTGGGTTTCGTTGGGTCTTTGTCGTGTTATTCACGGAAGAAAATCGGTTTGTTTACCAAAAAGTGATACTTCGAATAGTTGTTATTGTGGGAAGCGGTTCAGCTTCATCTAAAGTTACGCTGGTATTTGCCAGGAAATAAAACTTGTAGAGGGTAGAAACGCAACAATTTTGGTCCTTTTGGTGCAACGTTTAATGGTCTGTTGAGAACAGAAACTGCCCGCCCCGTGAAGAATCGAACTGTGTGTAATACACCTTGGAGGCTTCGTGAACCTAATAGATTGAATAAATTGAAGAGCATTTGAGACTCAAAGTGGTTTCAATTTTAAAGTTTGTGTATAAACACTTGGATTTTGTTCTTGTGTTTCTTGTTTAACGTTAATAAAAGTGATTGTTCCTTGGAACCTAAGTTTTCTTGAACATTGGTGAGGCTCGGCGATTGTAAGATTTTGCGCCGTATATAAACTGGACGGGTTGCTGTCGTTGGAAATCAGAGACCTGCACATACTATCTGGAAGAAAGATTTCATTTATACGTAAGAAAGACCTACTTTGTTTTGTTATTTGAGTTTTTAATGGTTGTTTCACTTGGTGAAAGACTAGGAGAACTTTGAATTTGTGAAACATTTCGTACAAAAACCTTGCTTAGACAAGATTAACTTCGTATTTTCTCATAGAATTATAATATTTATGACCAATATTTTTAACTAATTTGTAACAGGAACGTTCCCAGGTAATTTTAGCTGGTGTTTGTTGAATTGTTGCAACATAATTAATAACTTTTGGCTACCGTCTCTTTGTTATTAGATATAAAGTTCATTTGTTGCTACTTAAAAATTTATTGTCAAGATTATCTTGGTTAAATTAATTTAATACTTGAATTTTGATCTTTTGTTTCATATTTTGAAATTTTAACGGAACAGAATCATTTCTTTTTGTTTATGGTAATAACTTGTTTTTATTTTTATTTTCTCATTATTTTATCACTATTTATTGACGTTCTTTTGTAGTGTTATTTTTATATTCTTGTTTGTGTGTTTAGTTCATTTTTTTAATTACTATTTTTTATTACTATAAATGCAAGAAAGGTATATTATTTGTATTTTGTTTTTTTTGTAAGTGGATCCCTGGTCCAGACGAAGCAGCGTTAATTTTGTTTTTTTGTTCCTTTGGCTATTAAAAAGCACGGTGGTGCTTATTCTAAATTTCACTTAAAGTTTACATACCTTTGTTCAAGAGAAAAGTTAATACTAATTTGTATTTCTTTTTTTGATTATTTTAAAAGAGAAGCCTTCAGAGGACTTCCTCGGCAAAATTATTTAAGACAAATCACGTGTTTATATAGTTTTTATTTTGTGTTGAGTCTCGATTGTGAAACGTTAGAGCAAATTTTAATAAAGCTTCCACGAGGTAAGTTACACACAGATTGAGGTTTCGTAAGAAACCTATATACAGGGTGTCGAATTCACGAGCAGTCGCGTGACCGACCATCAGAACCCTTCAATCTATGACTGCTGGCGCCCTCTTTTGTGAACATCTATCAGTTTAGTAAGAGTTTTGGAAATCGGTGAGCTTTTCTTTGTGTGTGCTTAGGTAAGTTCATTTGAGAATCCACCCCATCTGCAGCATGAGCTACGGGATTTAACATCAGCCATTGGTTTTGACGGGACTCGTGCATACTTTTGGGCATTTTCCTGTTACACATTCACCACAACCTCGCTTTCACATAACCTATTTGATGATGTTTGTAACAATTTCTGTATCAAAAAAAAACAGTTACACCACCTCCAATTAGAAGTGCAACATTTCTCAAAGATATCGTGACTTTGAATTGGTAAAAAGGAAGAAAATGTACTGTACTAATTTATTTCCACAAGAAAACTAAGAGTTTAATAAATGTAGAAAAATCTTGACCTTCGCCAAAAAAGAAAAAGCATATTTCTTTGTGGAACAGCTGTTAAACTGCCACGGAACGTCACTGTTTCAAGAAACAATTCGTGTCAGCAGGATCAATTTTCATGTAGTTAGCTATAATAAAAAACATAAATACAGCAATGTTAAAGAAATAGAAATGAACAACTAAGTTTTTAAATTAGATTTTAAAAGAAGTTCGCTCCAGTAAAAGTATTGTCCATGTCAGTCTCGAATGCATAGTTTTGATGTTTAGACATTTCACAGTTGCATGAAAAGTTCCATGGGTAGTTTTATTAATAACACCATAGACACGTGCTTCAATCAATGTGTCATTATCAAGGGTAAATCAATTAAAAAACTAATGAACAAGTTATCAATCCGTTGTCAGAATGATCTTCAGGTGACTAAAACATTAATTCATTAAAGGTCTCTGAACATCTAATTTGTTCTTACTTTTTATGGTTACAAAAATGCAGAATATTATTCAGCGTCATCTGATAATTGAAGGGGTGGATGGATAAAGGTGCTATGTGACATTTTTGAATTGTGCTGTTAGCCTCTTTATTTACACTGTTTACGCAAGAATTGTGTTACATAGCACCTTTATGTACTTCATATCTTATACCGGAATTAGTTAACGCTTGACTGACTAGAAAAGGTTTGCCGTAGGTTACTAAAGTACATCATAACATCTTTATTCACACTGAAATCTCAAAAAACGGAAAAATGTCACATAGTACCTTTATCCATCCGCCCCTTCAATTGTGTTCGAGTAACTGCTGGGCGTAATATGACTTTTCTGGATGTTTGTGTTTATGTATTCGATACCAGGTCTAGTTACTACTGCATTGAATATGGAAAACGAATTTGGATATATCCTCTTTGCAGTGGGTATGATTAATATAGTGCCACAATATCCATGATAGTCAAATAAGTGAATAGACAACTAAAATTACAAATACATTTGCTATATTAAGAAAGAGAAAAAAGTTTGTCACTATGGTCTTTCAATAAGAAATCTAACTAACTTGATATGTTTTACTATTAAGAATTATCTGTTTCGACCACAATTTTGCTCTAAAAGTTTATACTACTTTAGATCTGCACTTTTGACGAATATGTTGAAAACTAAGATTCACATAATAGTAGATGCCGTAGAGAGTAAAATCCAATTAAAAATCTAATTTTAAGTGGAACTATACAGCGTTCACAATGTTTCTGGGTCGTATATGGTTGTGGAAGAATGACAGTTTGAGTATTGTAAATCGGGCTGTTTATCTATTAACTCGGCTTGTAAAATCTTATTGACGCTTAATGTGCTTTAAGGTTATGATTTTATGACAATTTAAACTCACACTATTGTCTTTTTTTTGTAACTCTGTAAATATAAGGAAAACTTGATTTAAATCTGTTTAATAAAGCAAAACTAACGGTACTAAACGTTTATGCAAAATTTCTGAACGTGCAACAGCGCCAAATGCAGCCGCAGATACAATTTTCAAAAAAAGAAAACACTTCCAACCTAACAAAATGAAATCATGGCCTGTTATGACCGAAAAACATCGTGAACGGAGTATACAGTGTGTCCAAGATAAGAATGCACAGCATGGGGATCTTGGAAACGGTAAGAGATACAGCATCGGTTAGATGAGATTAAAGTTGGCTAGGACCTGTTTGTTGACCTTTGCAAAACCTAGATATCTTGGATAGTTTCAGAGATATTTAAAAAAAGTAGATTTCTCGATTTTCGTTATTATTTTTTCTTTCTTTTATTTGAAGAGATATCTGAAAACTAAAACCACCATTCCATTGCCACTTTTTGTTCTCTATTAAAGTACGCTAACAAAATTCCAGTACAACGTTTCGGTTTCGAGTAAGCATTTTGGTTTTTTTGTGTTGAACGCTGCTGTGACTAACTGTAATAATTGCTGTTCATCTTTAAAATTTTGGTGGAGCACATGATTCTTGACATAACCCTAGAGGAAAGAAATCTAAAGAATGCATTAATTTATAGCATAATCCGTTCGTGAAGTAGAGGCAGAAATGTATTGATTAAATTAAATACATTTTTATTTCTAGTTCACGAACGGCTGGGCCGATTTTGATTTTCTTTGATGTAAAAGATTGAGAATCTTATACCCTTTAAGGTGATGTATCACACATGGGGTAGTGCCATTTAAAGTTTTTGGGAGGGGGTGGTTGAGGGGGGGAGGGTGAAAGTTTCCCAACTGACTAGAGTAGGTTATTAAGTGTCCCCCTCCAAAACAAATTCGAAGCGTTTCAGCGATTTTCGATAATTTTACTAAGTAAAGTGTTATTCAAGGTGGGAAGTTTTAAAATGATCACCCTGTATACATAAATATACAGTGTGCTGATTAAGTATGGAACAAATTCAATAACTCGAAAAATATTAATATTTCGAAAAAAAAACAAAAAGGGGTGTAACGATTTAAATCGTTGGACATCTTTTAATATTAAGCACAAATCAATGACGTCATCATTATTTGAGAAATGACCTCATCGATATTTTTTTTTAAATGGCAACCCCAAAATACTTTTGCAGAGTATTCGCCATTGAACTGTGTGTACAACGATCTTCAAATTTTTCAAATTTGTTCACGCTTTTCGGAGATATTGATTTTTTTTTTTGTTTAGAAAATTTAAAACATTCTAAATGGTATTTCCACAATTTTACTTGATGTAAATTAAATTAAAAGCTCAAGGACTAACTACTACAACACTAGTTGCACAGTTTAACGTTAAATTTTGGATACTTCAAGATAGCCATCAGACGCTTTAATAACTGCTTCACATATCGAGGCATCCAGTTTAACAATTTCAGGGTGACATCTTCACCAATTTCCTACCACTCATTCCTCACGGCTTTCCATAACTGTTGGACCTGTTTTTCGTACCATTCTGTCAAGTTCGTCTCAAAGAAACTCGATCGGATTAAGGTAGGGACTTTGTGGTGGCCATAGCATGTTCTTAAGTTTCTGTTTTTTTCTTTTGGTCTTGAAGGTATATTCTGGGTCGTGGTCTTGCAGCAGTAGAAATTCTGTACCAACAAGTCATTTTTCAGAGGGCAGCACATGTTGTCTCAGAAGTTTTCCATAGCGTTCTTTCATTAAGATACCATCAATTTTGGTCAGATCTTCTGCAGCACTACCCCCAAAACAACTCCACACCATTACCAAACCTCCTCCATGCTTAATAGTTAGTGTCACACAATGAGATTTCATTCTTTCTCTCGGATAAACTTACAGCGCTTATTGGTGAACAGTTCAAACTTTGATTTGTCCATAAATAAAACTATTTTACAGTTTTTATGTAGCTTAACCAACCGAAGCTTCTTTTTCTTATTTAGAGGTCGTAGAAGCGGTTTTCTGGCTGTTACACGTCCTTTAACTTTTTTGACAGTAGACGCTGAAAGAGGATTAGCTGTCGTGCTATTAAGTTCTGAGCTATTTTAGGTGCAGTTTTAAATCTATTACTCTTGCTTATTACTGCGATATGTTTACCTTCTGCTCCAGTGGTTACACGAGGCTTGCCTGGACAAGGACGATCGTTTTTTACGGCAACTTTAACACTAAATTCGCAAGCGTTTAAAGTTTTTCAACAAAACAATTATTTTTGTAATTTCAGTTATATCAAACAGACTGACAGTAAATAGCGAAAACAAATGAACCCTGGCCGACTCTTTAAAATAGTTTTAATAATATTCAAATCCTACTCTTAATACATGAATAAGTTACTTTAACCACCTTAGTTTTTATTCTTTTTAAATATGAATTAGAAATGTACATACTAAAGGGTTTTCCAATAAGAGGTGTTATTTTGATATTCAAAGAAAAGTGCCATTTTTTAATATAAATGATCGGATGTTTATTTCATTATAAAGAGGAAGGTATGCCGTTAATAGTGGAAAATAACATCAGGCAAATGACCACCACGACCACGCTTACAGGACAATATCCTTTTCATGAAATTTTCCATAACCAAATCGCAAAGTGGCTGCCCTATGTCCTCGATAGCCTCACGAATTCCATCTTTGAGGTCTTGAATCGACGCTGGGCTGTTGGCGTAGACCTTCTCTTTCACGTGGCCCCAAAGAAAGAAGTCGCAAGGTGTTAAATCACAAGATCTCGGTGGCCAATTGTGATCACCTCTTCGAGAGATAACACGGTCCGGAAACTTTTTTCCGTAAAAGATCAATGGTTTCGTTGCTTGTGTGGCACGTAGCGCCGTCTTGTTGAAAGTAAACGTTGTCCAGATCAATACCATCCAATTCCGGCCATGAAAAATCGTTAATCATCTCTCGATAGCGCAATCCAGTCACCGTAACTGTTGCTCCAGCCTCATTTTCGAAAAAGTAAGGTCCAATGACTCCGCCGGACCATAAACCGCACCAAACAGTCACACGTTGAGGATAGAGAGACTTTTCAACAATAACTCTTGGATTTTCTGAGCCCCAGATCCGACAATTTTGCTTGTTGACGAAGCCACCGAGGTGGAAATGGGCCTCATCACTCAAGATGATTTTTCGATGGAATTCTGGATCATTTTCATGAAGCATTTCAACGACCAATCAGCAAAGACACGACGTTGTTGATGATCGGCCGGCTTGAGTTCTTGTGTTAACTGGACTTTATAAGCCTTAAGACCCAAATCTTTATGCAAAATACGGTGTAATGACGTTTGTGGAATGGCTAATTCCAAAGAACGACGAGGAATGGACAAACCTGGGTTTTCTTTAACACTTTCGGCTACAACAGCAATATTCTCGGCTGTTCTTGAGCGACGTGCACGGGTTTTATTCTTCACATCACTAACTTGTCCCAAGAGCTCGAATTTTTTCACCAATTTCTGTATTGCGGTCCGACAAGGTGCTTCACGGTGACCCAAAAATGTTCGAGTTTTACGAACCGTCTCTGCCAAATTTTCACCATTTTTATAGTGAATTTTAATAATTTCAATGCGTTGTTGAAGCGTGTATCGTTCCATATTTATTAATGGCGTAGTTTCTACTTGTCAAATGTCAAAAAATGATAGCTTCAAAAGTGACATCTACCGAAATAGCGGGCTATTCAAAATAACACCTCTTATTGGAAAACCCTTTATATTACGTGTAAATGTTAGCAGCTTCAGATGTTTTTATACATTAAAACACCTTGAAAATGCAATTTATAGTCCATAGACTAGGCACGTGTACTCAAATTATTGAGCTGTAGTGTATATTCAAAAATGCTGAATAGCAAGCTCTTCAGTAAAAGAAAGGGTTGAACACGACCAAGAAAAGAACTTTGAATGTCGAATGTCAAAAACATAATAAAAATCCTTTCAAGCACTACCACTAAAAAGTGATCTTGCAGTACATTACCGCTTTGGACTTGCACCAGCGCAGAAATCTACCTTCTTTTGTACGGTGCATCATTTATGAAATTTATAAATTACCCTGTATAAATAAATTCTGTGTAGTTTCACGATTTTTTTATGTATATACATGTTACGTTCCCTGAAGTTCATTTTAACTAATAACAATAAAGACATATCTCATTATTCACTATTTTCTTTAGGTGGAATTTTCCATATCGTAAAATTCAAGATTTTATACACTGAATACATAAAGCATTTAGAAAGATTACACATAAATATATCCTTGCTGAATTAATGTTACTATTATTGAATTAGGGCAAAATACTGCGCCACATTTGGAAAATATTCAGGTAAAATTCTTGTAACTATAAGAGATTTAGTTCACAGCTCCGCAAATAGGAGAGGGAGACAGAGTATAACTTTCTTAAGTAAGATTAGCCTGTAAGCTCCGTTTAAAGCCGATTGCATTGACTCGATGTTAGGTTAGGTATACGAACGACTCCGGCGTCTTTCGCTTCTTTGAATTAAAATGCCTCCGAATCCGTTTGATACACGCGTTTCTGTGCGTACGTTAACGTAAACTCAGTTTGATTGTGGTGAATTCTTACGAATTAAAATATTGAATTTCTTTCCGTGTGTATATCTGTTTTACTAATCTAAAGTAAAAAAAATGTGATTGTTGCGTGCGTTAAGAAAGAAAGTCAACGTGGTTGTTGTATTTTAGTGGCGTTTCTTGTTTTCTGATGGTGTCTTTAAATGGCCCTGCGATGTGGTGTTTAAGATCAAGCATATTTGAGGAGCTTTTTGTTTTTGTTTTTGTTTTTTATTATGACGTTGTGAAGTGAAAGTTTTAATTTATCTTTCTTTTATCAACTTTATCCTTTACTGATTTTTTATGTGAATGAGTTTGTGTATTTTCCTTAAGAATGGAATCGATGGCGAATAACAATCTGATGGCATCCAATTTACCAGAGGTGAGGCGTTTTGAAAAGATTTGTTTTGAATAATTAATATTCACCACCTGTTCTGGTATTAAGTTGTAAACGAGGATTAAACAAGTGTTTCTTTTTTGTGTGTATATACAGGAAGTGAAAATTGTTTTTTGAGTTTATGTACACATGTCGAGTATGAGTGATTACATGTATAATGTGTATTGTTGAATTATGCATTTTTTTATTAAAGATACATTCTTTAAGAAATTAACAACGGAGATTAATTTGAATAACAAAAGAATTAAGCAAATTTTACTTTAGCTTAGTCAATATAATGTTTGTTTTCTTTAACAGGAGTAATCAGTAATGACAACAAATTGAATTGAAAAACTCTCAATAATAAATAGTACGAGAGGTAATTAATAATTATAGATGAATACAATTTTACAAAAGCTCACCTTGGTATTTAAATTAACTAGAAAGAATGACCGCAATTATTGTTTACTTACTTAGAAATTATCACACCTCTGCAAAATAAAATGCGTAATAAAGTAATAGATCTCTTGAGTTTACATATTTGTATAATAAATTAGAATTATTACGGATACAATTTCATCGTGGTTGTAATTAAATACTGCTTATTTTATAATATGAACAATAACAATAAAGATCGGCAAATTTAATTGTATTTAAACTTGATGCTTTAAAGACCAATTTAAATTAAATTAACGCTTTTTTTACAACATAAACGATATATTATTTGATAGGGGAATGAATGAACTATATTTTTATATTGAATTGTTAAGATTAAATTATTTAGATATTAAAACAATAAAAGGTAAAGGTCCATTTAGCATTGAATAAATAATTCTGAATTTCACAGTCCAACAAACATTAAAAGGCGGTTTCGCACGCTGCGCGCGTATAATAAAATTGTTCTCACCAAATGTTTGCAGCCGTTACAATTCTTAATCACATAAACATGTGAAAATCTATAGCAGGTCAGAGAAAACTAGAGGTCAGAAAACAGATCCAGCAAAAAATAACTTTTAGACTAAAAACTCTGTTGAATCTTAAGCAGTGGTGGTCATTGCTTTGCACATGGCGCGTTCAAGCAGCAATTTAAGAAAAATTCTAAATGATCCTTGTATACGTTTTTATATGATATGTTCAGTTTAACATATTAATGTGCCTTGTAGAAAGAACCGCACCCAGCAAAGAGCTTTTCTTCGTATTCCTTAGAACTGTCTTACAAACCTTGTATTTATAATATTGGAGCAGCGGCATCCATTGCCCGAAGAAATCTTTTATTGAAATCGTAATTCCGAAAGGTTCTGGATTAAGCGCGTTTCTTTCTTTGAGTCATGTATTATACAACACATGCAAAAGTTTATCATAAAGCAGTTCAGAATAATGAATTACAGATTATAATGAACTACAAGTACAGCGATGGATACCGGGGCTAAATTGAACTAAATGGCTCGTAATATAACAATAAAACACATCGTTATATCTTCCAGCTTGACTATCAGAACTAATTTATTTCGATTAGATTTCTGCTCTAAAGTTAGTTTCTATTGATAGTTTTGCTTTTATAGGAGGGCAAGTTTGCCCATCCCTGACTAATTGTAAGTGTCAACTAGAATAAATAATCTATTCTGCCTGAGATAATTTTAAGAATACAGTGTTCAATGAGCAGCCGTAAGCAATCACCGTCAATAATCCAAAAACATTAACTTCAACTTAAGCGCAACCCTGAATGTTAAAAGCGTCTTTTCTATCGTTTTCTCAAAAAATTTCCACCTTTTGATAATATTGTGGAAATATGTATTACATCTAGAAGTTTTTGTTGTAGATGGAGACTTCAGGTTGTTTAGGTACTTGACTACTATAAGTTGTGCTACATCTTAATTGCACTAAAGGGTTTTAGCAATATTTGTGAAATATTTATTTTAATTATGACGAAGCGAAGATAGCATTAATGCTGCATAAAAAACCCATCCCAATTTTGGACTGCTAGTAAGAGAAACTAAACTTATTCATGTTCAAAAAGCTTACGAAACATCTACGCAAGAAAGCGTATTTGCCTGGTAAATGAGCGATGTCAATGAGGTTCGTAGAAATATCAAAATGACTGGCAAGCGATCGGCTTCACATTGAACCTCCAAATAGATAAGAAATCATAGATTATCATCAAACGTCACAGTGATAGATTACTCAAGTAGAAGAAGTCTCTCTCCAATGGCGAATATGTATTCAGATAAAAATTAAAAGAGTTCGTAAATCAAGAAAGATTCTTGTCAATCACATTTGCTTTTCTTTCGCCACCAAAAATGCTGGAAATTTTATCCAGGACCTCCCGTCTTTTTCCACAACAGATATAGTTATTCTTTCGATACCATCTTCTTTTTATCCAAAGGTCATCCAAGCTTTAAAGAATTAAATTCTATAACGATCGCAGCTTTTCCTTTGTGAAGATAAAGAGATAGGAAAGTAAGTCCTTCAGTAAAGAGTGAAATAATTAAATAAAGAGGATAGTCTTTGGAGTAGTAACCACTTTTCCACCATTCACTATGGGGTGAAGAATTAAACAACTAAGTTATCAAGCTTACATATCTATCAATATACTCAAGTCACAAATGTATCTATGAAAGTTACAAAATTGCAGAATTGTAACCGCATTCTATATGGATACGTTGGTATTTCTCAATTTGGGGATCCAAACATTTTTGAGAAGGATTATCTGGTTCCAAATAGAACTCTTTGACTCGTTGTTGTTGCTTAGTGGCTGAGGCTTCTGGTCGCGGTTCCCTTGGATCTCGTGGCTTTAATACTATGGTTAGTTCACTGCCAACTAGAATTTAGCCGAACCCCAGTAGGTATTTTTAATGTGCAACTCACTAGTCACATGGGACCTACTGCTTGACATTCCTCCCGGAGGATGGTACCCTTTTCCAGATGTTTTCTGCGAGAAAAATCTCAACCATTCGATTGATAGTCAGATGCGCAATTATTTATGTGTTTAGGGCACATTGGTCTGTTGACTGAATTGATTGAACCGTCTAAAGAGATCTTCGAGTCAATCTGCATTCTGACCAATCAATAAGATTTTTCAGCAGTGTTGAAGTATAAAACCGTAAAACGATTATACATGTTAAACTGTTATTTTGTACCCAAGGCATGAAGAAGAACGCTTGTGAACAAAAAGCCGAAAGATATGAACTCACTTAACAGACTCAACTCTATTAGCCTTTAATATACTAGCTTCTGATGACACATGACCGACATGGTCACTAATCAGGAATCATTGAATGAAAGCTTGCGGTTCAAGATTAAACATGATTCGTGCTTTTGGTGTAGGTTTGTTTCACCAAGAATAGAAGAAAGTGACTTATGTATTTTGAAAGAATCAGTTCAAATGAGTTTGATCAACTAAGATGATGCTATGGCACCGCTTGTTTGAAAACCATATGTTCAGAATTCATACATAATTCAACATACCGAATTCTTTGGTGCTGTTAATCCAAATTTTAAAGTTGCAGGATCTAGAAATCGGTAGACTCAAAAAGATTTTCGTCCATAATGTGTTAAGAGTATAAAATAAGAGTCTTTGGGAGAAAATTTAAAACATTTTGGGTGTTCTCTGATATTCCAGAAGAAATGGATATTTAGGAAAAATGGATTCGCTCCCTAACCCTTGAAACCTTAATAAGTTCTCACTTCTGCATCTTCACCATTCAGACCTGCACTACTGGCACCACATCGCAACATAACATACGCGCTAGTTTTCAAACTAGCGTAGCGGTACCACTAAGTGAAAGCGAGCCACAATCAACTGAATCAAACATTCACTTCACATTTATAGTATATTCGTAATCTGGTGGATCACCAATCAGACTGAATACAAAAAATTACTGAGGCAAAATGATGCGAAATGCTATCATAGTCTATATCTTTCCAATAATCACACAAACACTATCTCCAATCATTTTACGATCAGTTGTTTTTTGTTTTGGAACAGTGCAAAAGTAGGAAAGCTGAAAACAACACCGAGGCAGGACTGCTATCTTATAAAACTATGTCCAGAAAGTAAGTTCATTTTCTATTTCCCGCCGTTGCAGCGATGCGATCGCAGTTCCGCGCATGCGCGGCAATGACCTTGTATCGTTACTAAGCGATTGACGCCATTTTGAGTTAGTTATCTCCTGTTATCGTGTCACAGTGCTTGTTTACCATATAATGGCGAAGGTAATTGAAAATTCCGCCGATTGCGAGATTAGGTCAGTGTTCGGTTTCTCAATGCGAAAAATTTGAAACCAGTGGACATTCATCAACAGCTCTCTGAGGTGTATGGACAGAATGTAATGAGTTATTCTATGGTTGTGAGATGGGTAAAAAAATTCAACAATGGCCGTGTAAACGTGCACGATGAAGGAAGAAGTGGACGTCCATCATTGGTTAATGATGAACTTGTTCATGCAGTGAATGAAAAAATTAGAGGAAACCGTAAGTTTACGATTTCTCTTCTTTCTATGGAATTTCCCCTAATTTCACGATCCCTTCTTCATGAAATTGTTCATGACAAACTGGGATATCGAAAGCTTTGTGCACGTTTGGTACCGAAAACTCTTACCGAGGATCACAAGAAAAAACGCCTAGGTGCTGCTCTTGAATTTTTGACTCGTTTTCACAATGACGGGGACCATTTCCTTAACAGTGTAGTGACTGGGGACGAGACTTGGGTAGCCTATGAGACACATGAGACAAAACGGCAATCGATGGAACGGAGGCACACATCGCCACCAGTAAAAACAACATCGAAGCCGAATTTGACAACCCGGAAAATCATGTGCACAGTGTTTTGGGACAGATGTGGTGTTCTTTTAGTGGACTTTCCACCACGGGGCGAAACAATTACCGCTATTGCTTACTGTGATACGCTAAGGAAACTGCGTCGTGCAATTCAGAATAAGCGCCGTGGAAAGCTCACTGGCGGAATTTTGTTGATTCATGACAATGCTCGCCCCCACACTGCAAACCTTACACAGCAACTTTTGACTCAATTTGGATGGGAACAATTTGACCACCCACCGTATAGTCCGGACCTTGCTCCCAGTGACTTCTTCCTGTTTTTAAGCCTAAAATCAAACCTCGCTGGCAAGAAATTCAATGACGACGATGAGATTAAAGAACATGTTGCAACTTGGTTACAGTCACAGGCGTCAACGTTTTATGACGAAGGAATACAAAAATTAGTGCCACGCTACGATAAATGCTTACAAAATGGTGGTAGCTATGTTGACTAATAGTTTGAAGTCTACAGATTATTTTGCAATAAATTATTTTTCCTAATATACATTTGTTTTATTTTACCAGTAAAAATGAACTTACTTTCTGGACATAGTGATAACTATATCTCGATGGTATAGCTTATTGACCTCAATGAACTATTCTGTGAAAGTCTATGCGAGCTTACCAGAGGTTTGGGTTTGCCTGAAATCACATCTCCAAAGAGCTCTGATTTATTTACAGTAAAGTATAAAAAATTAAAAACTGCCTAAGGTCAAACTGGAAATATCAACTCTTCATAAATAACCCTGTATATGTGTATGTACTACCAAATATGAGTTTATGCAGCTCATGAGAAATAGAAGAATGACATCATTACCACAACAAAGTTTGTCTAGATGGGATGAAACTTTGTACATTAATTAAAACTTCATATTACAACATTTTGTTATTACACTTGAACTACGCAGTACAGTGCGGTGGATGTAAAGAAACGGACATTGTAGTTGGTTTTATATTTTCCATAACCAACTTTATATTAACGTTTTCCTGCAGAAATATTTGACGAATGTACTACAATTGCATTACACTTTAAAAGGAGTTCTTATAATGTATTGTAATTGTTGCATTATATTGACGTTTCGTGATTGCGTCCATTGTGTAATAACAAACAACAAACTTACGTTTGCTTTATGCATTCATACTTCTATACTTATTACGTTAGAATGAAAAATAATATAAATCTATCAGTGGCAGACGAGTATGGAAGACTATCAATTTAATTCTAATTCTGTAAATTGTCCTTACAAAACGTTATGAAACATCAAAACATCGTTACTATAATTTACATAAGCTTTTTATAAATAACAATATTAAACGCTAACACACTTTCTTGAATGAATCCTTATTTTGTATAATTTAATAAGACCCAATTTTACTTTTGAATTCATTCGCCCATGAAAAGCAAAACAAAACAAACAGAAATCGAAAGCAATTAAAATTAAATAAAACAATTAAAACTTTATGACATTCTAATACCATTAGAAAACTCTTTAACACGTGAAAGCAGGAAATTTGTTTCTCTTCTGTAATTCGAAACTAATAAATTGTAAATGATAATAATTGTTTAAACCTAATAACCCCATTACGCGAGAGGGTTCCAGTTCTTATAAAAACTTGTAATGTCCAATTTGAGACACGACATTGACGTTTTTTAAAGTGCAACTAATTAAAATTTATTGCGACACTCAAATTCTTTGCGTCAAAGTGATATTGAGAAAAAAAAGGGAAAAAAATGTTTTGAGAGGACTTAATGAAATAAATCCGGATATAAATGTTTTAAATATTTAAGGTTATGTCACTTAATACTTATCAGGTGTTTGTATGATTGCTTAAGATCTTGACGGTGAAGAAATAAATTTTTATTTATCGTAAAACTGTTATTAGCTTCGAGATCTTTAATAAGAGAGAGATGGAAAAGTAAAAGGACGAATTGCTTCACAACGTAATAATAATAATATTTATACTATTTAAAAACTTGAAACGTTTTATTTCCTTTCCTATTTCAGTTTTCTAGGTAATTAAAGATTGAAAATTAAAGAACAGGGTTGGATTGGAACAAATCTGATTTTATTAAATTAACTTATTTCCTTAATATTTTTATTATTTGTTATTATGTACTACGGATATGTAACATACAGTGCGTGTAAACAGTATGGGACATAATCGGACGTATAACGCTGTAACTGTTTAAAATTATTTGTTTGTTTACTTAAACAGAATACAAATAACAATTAATATGAACGAATAAAGTAAATCTTATATTTTGCCGGACGCAATTATTGTCGCCATTTTTTTTCTCGTAGCTATATTCTAGGTAGCCGTAGTAGTTTGGTAGTGGGACTATCATCTAAACTTTAAATGCTGCTTCCAGAGACTGAATAGAAACCATCCGTTGCTCTCCTCGATAGTCCTCCTGGTCAGCAGATTTACAAAATTTTCCAAAAACCACAACTTCCATTGAATCATCCTCATCAATTTGGTTTCCGCCCGTTCTCTGCTTACACATGAACGCCACAGTTGCCATGAATTACAAACGTTTGCTGCTCAACTATCATGTTTCTATATATCGAGCATTCCTTTGATAAAGTTTGGTGCGAGGAACGAGGGTTCTTATTCATAATCTCTTAAATCCGAAATCTCCGAAAACTTGCGTGACAATCTCATCTTTCTTATTCACTTCTTATTGTTGCAATGTCCTCCATTTCAGTGCCAAACTACCTTTCTTTCTCGATTTGCCGACGGACACGACCCTATAGGCAGGTAGTTCTACTAGAAATCTAGCTTCGAATGCGAACCAACCCTTCAGAGAAGCGACTACAGTTATTTTATTACCCCACTGCGGGATCGTCGAGGCCAATTTATAATGAACCTATTAAGTACCAATACGTGTATGTTAAGCGCGTTATTCATCTGAACCTGAACCATTGACTTACTCATGCGCTGCATGTATTTGTTGCTCCGTTTCTATGTAGCTAAAACAACCCCTCAGTTTAATCTTAATAAATCTTTGGACCCCCCCGTTTCTTAACTTTCAGACAAACATATTTTGCAGGTGAGAATCTCGAAAAAACAGTCATTATCTTTATTAATTTATAAACAATTACTCATCTCGCTATAGTCAGACCGCAGTGGAAACATTCAATTCTAGAGACCTTCGCCTAGAATCTGAGACTCACGTATCAAATTTGTTTCTTCGTTATCATTCATTGCAAATTTCTGTAGTGGCTTTAAAAGCTGTAAGAAGCTCCTCTTCAGCGCCATGTGTTTGGAACTGTTGGTACTGAAACGTAGCTCATTGCTTGGTGAAATAAAGTTGATGGTAACAATGGCTGAGATAGTTGAAGTGGCGGCAACATACGCAATTGGATGGTGATGGCTTTGTATTTGGTACTTGTTGCTGGAATGGAATTGAGATTGATGTTCTTATTTGTAGCGGTGTGACGGCGCTGGAGATACAATTATGGAGTTGTCGGTGTTGAAAGAGATATCTAACGACAGTCGACGGCGAGTTGGTGGTTAAACGATGAGAGAAGTCAGAATTAGCGGAGACGGTAGAGGATGACTGATGGATTGTTGTTGAGGACGCCAGTCCAACACTGCAGTAAGATGATTGAATGATGTAATTGACTTGGAATTGGCCGGTTGGATTGGAAAAAACGGTTCTTTTCAAAATCACAGCTACCGCATTTCACGCTCCGAGGGATTTGAATGAGGTTCGGTCGGTCAAGGAATTTCTGGCTGAAAACCCATGCACAAGAATCCGACTTGCGGAATGTGATCACGGTATGTGCGAGGATTCCGCACCTCTGGGTGCAGGCCGGTGGAGTGGGGTTGAGAAAGGCTGTAGTCGAACATGTCCTCCCACGCCAAAGATGCTGGACGATCGACTGGTGACGTACGTAATCAGGAGGTTTCGAACCCCAGCACGGTAGTTGAGACGTTGGAGCAACTACTATACGTTCTCACCTGTCTAGGCAGCATTCTCCCATCGTTGCCGTTTTTTCCCCGGCCACCAGGCGTCGGCACATAAGTAAAGATTCTCTATAATTGAATCTTTCTCGTTTTATGCCGAGAGCAAGAGTAAAGAGCGGTTAGATTGGAACGAATCACGAAATGTCAATGTATTTATCCAGTTCGTGTGAACTAATCATGAGTTCGGTAAAATTGTCCGTTTCAAACTTGAACGGGTAGAACTGGAACGAATCACGAGCGTGTCAGGGACTGAGCTTAATCAGCGTACTGTAGCATTTATCTGGAACGCAGCGACTTACTTTCAAGGAGATTCATTCACACATACAAGACCTTTATCAAGCCATAATCGACTATCGTCTTCTCCACAACATTGCCGTATGTTATCGGTTGACTTCGATATTTTATTTTTACATCATTTTTACCTTTCGGCGAAAGTGACCTGGAGGGGTTCCCTTCTGTAGTTGTACCACTGGAATATTTAAATAATCGTCCTTGAAACTGTAAATTCGACTTCCGTTTCGACCGCCAAACAACCGCGAGCACCGCCGCGAACCATGTCGTCGTGTTACCATGCTCACGATTTAGTATATATATTTTGCGGCGGAAGAGGAATTTACATCTATAACTACCACCAGTTCCCTTTGGGAAACAACACTAAAGATGATGGTGATCAAGATAACTATTGTGCTTCTTTTCTGCACCTTCTCAATCTCAACGGCCTAGTCTGACACTCATGTATACGTACAAATTTATCTAAGCGAAGTATTATTACACTTTACGTCAACCCCGTATAAAAATATTAGTTTGAATGTAATAAACAGATTTGAATTTATGGATTTGTAAAATCAATTGTTTTTTAAAATATGCTATCTTATTTACCAGTGTCTATTTGTTCTTATTTAATATAAAGAAAAGCAAAAATGATGATGATGATACTTGATGATTCTAAATAAGCCAACTTTGTTGGTATTTGTGGATTTGTTCTATCGAATAATTTTTTATGACTATCACTTTCAAATTAATTATTTTTAAATGATACCTACTGAATCAATATGGCTGTGCACAGCAGTCTGCAGATGCCGTTCTATTTATCATCGGTCTGAACCAAGTTAATTACTTAATAAGGATATTTACAGATCAGAATGATTTATATAATATAATGAGAATGTATGTATTTTCAAACAGGTAGTAATCTCAATTTGAAGAATTAGAGAAAATTCTTTAATTATTTCCGTGTGCTAGCTACTGTTTTGAAGCAACGCAGCCTATGATTTATTTTAAAATTGTCTTGTCAAGTATATAAATAAGTATATCCTACTGTTTATAACCAACTTGTCTTTTTGATTATTCTAGTCATTACAATAGAAGGAAATAACCCTTATTAGCATGTGAATCAAAAATATGAAATCTCATGCTGGTTCATACTAATTAATTAAAATTAAGAATTTGGAATTGTTCCACCCACATCATCATGCAGTTGTCGATTCTTGCAAAGAAGTAAGTGGATTATAAAACAAAAACCTGCGGAACTCTACTGTGTTTATATTTTAAATTAAGAAGTTCTTAAAACGTTACATAAATGAAGAGATTCTGACATAATGGATAACCTAATCAGATAATTGCATCCTTTCTCCGCAAATCCTTGCATACTGTTTACTCTCTTGTTTAGCAATAGAGAGTATCATGTTTCTGACAATAATCTCGACATCATGTTAGTCGAGGAAGTAAAGCAGAAAAGGTCGAAAAAAAATCGCCGAGATAGATTTTAATGGGGTTTGCGGCAATCGATTTTGCGAGTTGTCTAGAAAAAATGCTCCCTTCTAGTTTTTTGACGTTTTGTGTTATTGCATTTCTACAGAGGAAAATGCATCTTTTTGGATGCACTTTCAGGAGCTATAATTCAGTTTGAAAAAAAATCGACAAAATGAGCCAAAATGGGCCAGATTTTCTCACACGGGGGTTTTTTGGGTCGCTGATCACGAATCCGGCATTATTTTTCCGGAAAAGTGAACCTGGCCGTGGAAAAACGGAAAATTTGGCCTAATTTCTGGAAAAAAATTTTCTTGTTTGTGCAAATTTTGAATTTTAACTCCAAAATAGGTCCTATGGGATTATTTTTATATTTTTTCTAGATGCTTTCGTTGTTATTTTCGAAGTGGCAGAATGCTATTACCCCGAAATCGTAATCAAACACGTTTTTTTTTGAAAATTTCCCAATGAATTTCCACGGGCTTTTTGCAATTTTCACTGCAACACTGAAAGCTGGTTCCAAACATGTCGACTACATCGAAAGCGAGATGAACTGCCACCTAAGAGCGGTTAAACATGAGAAAAATGAAGAAAATGGCAACATTTTCCAATTTTTCACGGCCAAGATAGTTTTTCCGGAAAACTAATACCGGCTTCGTGATCAGCGACCCAAATAACTATCTAGAACCCATTTGCGGGCTGAAATTCCAAATTCTTTTCCGAAATTAGGCAAAATTTTTCGATTTTCCACGGCCAAGGTGATTTTTCCGAAAAACTAATATCGGATTCGTGATCAACGACCCAATAAGACTATCTAGAACCCATTTTCGAGCTGAAATTCCAAATTTTTTCCGAAAATGGGCAAAATCTTCTGATCTTCCACGGCCAGGGTGGTTTTTCCGGAAGACTAATATCGGATTCGTGATCAGCGACCAAAAAACCTTCTAGGACCCATTTTCGAGTTAAAATTTAAAATTCTCACGAACAAGAAAAATTTTTCCAGAAATTAGGCCAGATTTTCCGTGTTTCCACGGCCAGGTTCACTTTTCCCGAAAACTAATGCCGGATTCGTAATCAGCGACCCAAAAACCCCCCCGACTGAGAAAATCTGGCCCATTTTGGCACATTTTGTCGGTTTTTTATTTTAACTGAATTATAGCTCTTGAAAGTGCATCCAAAAAGATGCATTTTCCTCTGTAGAAATGAAATAACAAAAAACGTCAAAAAAACTAAAAGAGAGCATTTTTTCTAGACAACTCACAGAATCGATTGCCGCAAACCGCATCAAAATCCATCTTGCCGATTTTTTTTGTTTTACTTTGGCCTTTTTTCTGCTTTATTTCCTCGACTATGTGTTCACATACAAAAAGTAGTAATAATTGAATTCTTTCTACTGTGTACAGGGTGTTTCTGTAATGAACGGAAGTATTCATGCAAAAAATTTCTTGAGCTTAGTTTCTTATACAGGGGTGTCTCGTTTATGCTCTACAAGAATCCTTCCTTGTTAGGAATTGCATGGGTTGTGCAATCGAGCAATAAAAGAGTTCTTTTTCACAATTGAAAATCGATATCGTTTTCGGTTAGACCGGATATTTTAAAAAATGTTTTAATTTTAATTTTGTAATCTAGAGGTCAAAGTTTCATTCAAGGTTTCTTGCGTTTTTGGTTTCTTGGAAGCAATTTGCGACATCGAAATGAAATTTTTTGCGCTGATTATCATTTTCAAGGGCGGAAACTGGAGGTTGCGGCAAGCCGACGTTTGCGAAGATAAATACATTATGCCGCTACAAAGTAGATAATTCTAATTCTAAAATCTACCTTCGGTACCAGAGAAAGCTCTCTTGTATGTCTTTCGTAAGATGCATCGTTCGTGGGTAAGACAAAATTGTGTAGTATCTTGGGGGTATCAGAACTTAATTTTTCTATTTTGCGTTTAGAATAAGTCTATTCTAGCACCCAAACGACGTCATTTGAATGTTAGAATAAGTCGTTGGCGTGATAGAATAGACTAGTAAAATTCACTGTATTGATGTTGGTAGCGTTGAACTGCCATACGTCAAAGAACAAAGCAAATTAATAAATAACAATGAGAAAGAAGTTTTTTTTCACAGCCGCCCAAAATTACGCCACATAAATGTCACCAACCACCGTAAAATTCACTAGATTTAAAATTTTTGTTTTTTAATTTAGAAAATGGTATAAAGCGGCAAAATAGAAAAAATAGTATGAAACACTCGTTGCAGAAGGTCCTTCAAGCACTCATTTGTTCCTCAACTCACCGCTATGCGGCTCGTTTCGAAATTTCAAATTCGTGCTTGAATAGATGCCTTCTGCAACTTGCATTTTAATATACTATTCTATCATTTCGCGCTTTCAGTATTTTGAAAACTATCTTCTATATTCAGATACATTCTGTATGATATGATCACTGAATATAAGTTGCAATTGCGTTTATGAAAATTGACGTGCGCTGCCGATCGTTTAGGAAGTTTCTTATGCCAGTGCTATCACTTGCTAACTGCTCGTGAACACAAGCAAGTTAACATGCAACTAGAGCCGATATATTAGTTGCGCTTCTTGGTGACCTACAAGAAAAATGGGCAAGAAAAGAAGACACTCAGACAAAAAGGAAAAGGAAGTTAAATTCTGGGAAAGATTTGTACTATCTAGGAAATACGGATTCCGAACAGATTTCAAAAGGGATGGATTCTAGACAGAATCTGCATAGTCTGGGAAAAATAAACAGTGGGTATGGAAAAATCGCAAAATCTTTAAAAATAAATCAGAAATATGAAAAACTTCCACTTTACACTTTTGAATTGAGCGCACATGTGCGGCACAACTGAACTGAATTGTGTTGAGTCCTTTACACACCATTCAAAGTTTTAAGAACGTCCTTGAAATTTTTGTACAGAGATTTGGATCTCGCAGCTACTGTACGTCGTGAGATATTAATAAAAATCAGTCAACAAGTGAAGGATTGGAAAATTAGAATCTAGAGTCGTCATTTCTTTGCAAACGGGTGCCGAATTTGACGGTTCAGTCTTGATTGGAAAAATTGTTTTCTAGCTTAAACAGAATTAATTTGGATTAACACAGAGACAAATCGTCTGAAACCGAAGATATTTATACATATTTTAGTGACCGGTGTTTGACAGGTTGCTGACCATACTTCTTTAGGTTGGACACTACATGTTCCTCATAGGACTAAAAACCTGAAGCACTGAGACAGCACAGAGGCCAATATTGATACAAAATAAATACGATAGTTTGACATTAAATATTCCATAGATCGGTTGATAGCAGAGAAATATTGACAAATAAAATAATAGATATCAGATGGAGTTTCCTACCTTCATTAAATCATTATTTTTTCAAGGCCGTTGCTTATTATTCTAATAACCTCAGGGATTTGTTAATTATCTTGTTACCTCAAAAGTATAATTGATCTTCCGAGTTCGATACCCTAGGGTGTACGATGAATGGAAATGGTGTTTCTGTTAATAACAGAAGAATGTTGCATTTTATGGGTTTTAATAATAGCAATAAACAAAAAGTTTTGGGGATACTTAGCCAAGAATAAAAACTAAATTTAATATATTATAACGCTCGAATAATTCAACCTTGTAAAAGTCAGGTTTTGATTGAATTTTCGAGGTTAGATTTCTTTTATTGAAACAACTGGAATATTCTAAGATATTCTAGATTGTTTTTCGAAGATTGAACAGTATTAAGATGTAATCTAGGATTTGTTCCGATTTTTTTTACCACAACTGTACAATTCATTTTAAATAGTTTAACCAAAACGAACTTTATAACACTTTTTCTAATTTTTGCAATTAAGATCCATCGGAAAAATTTTCTAATTACCGTCCTGTAAAATTGCAATTTCTAACATGGGTGTGTCTGAATGCAGCAACGTATAAGAATGTGAACGTACGTGAATTATAACATCGAACAAATAAAGTCAACCTGCTTTTGTGCATACTTGAACAGAAATCTTTAGTTAAGCATTTGAAAACGATTTCCACTAACCTCCAATCCCCATTTTCGCCGTTTAAAGTCCTTTCTCATTTACATAATAGGCAGAGATGTTTGTGCGTATGAATTGTTAATTAATCATGGATAAATCGTAGCTAATTTTCCTAACCTGTCAATTGATGACGAAAAACATCTTTAATTTACAATTATGAATAAAAAAGTTAGTTTACATTAACTAACCTCATTAAATCTGAAAGCGAGATTTTTTCAGCTATTTAACTTTCTCGAATGTTATTTTTGTAGTAAACAAATTAGTTTTTGAAAGTCATGCGCGTAATCTAATTTTATAAATGCGCTATAAGAAACTCACTATTAAAAAGAACATTATTAAATTATAACTCGTGTTTTTTGTTGCAATAATAATCTAGATCCATAAAAATTCTTGGTAAAAAGGAATATTGTATTTTTAATCTTTGTTTGTGTTATAACTGTTTGAGTTGGAGTAGTAACCATTGTTCTTTGTCCCAGATACCTATTAATAAGCACCTTACTATATGGTAAGTATACATACTCACCTCGAGTTATGTTGAAAAATTTATGTTAACTTTATGGTCATCTTCTGGACAACGAATTAGTTTTCGTAATAAAAATATCTAGAATCTTCCTTTAGAATCGAAATAAATTATTAAAAATTATTATAGGAAATTTTTATTTTTTAAAATCTGAAAGTGAAAAGATCAAGTTTCTCATCGATACATTCATTAATATCTCCTGGCTGTAATAATTTGTCTGTTTTCCATGTGTATTTTAATTTAGATTTTTATGAGAATTAATTATACACATAATGATTTATAATAAAATAAACTAATAAAAGAAATAAAATGATTGAGAATTCAAAATACCATTCTGGCTTGCCGTTCCATCATTGAAATCACTTCTAATCGTTGGCAATCATTATAATTGTACGTTGGTTTATTATTATTTTTTTAAATTAACTCTTATAAATTTTAAATCTCTTGGGTACATTCACATTTTCAACTGTTTGTGTGCAGAATGGTGTAGAAGTGGTGGCATTCCAAAGACAGGTGCAAGTGGTTTGAAGGTCGTTTTTTCAAACGAGGGTAACTAACGTATAATACACCCGTCCTTCTACCCGTAACGCGAGCGATTCTTATTGAAATCAACTATAATACAGATGCAACATGGCATGCAGTTCATTGGTAGTTTCAGAAGCTTATAAATAGAAAAGTGATATTGGAATGCAGTAAGAATTTGTTTTCTTCTGGAAGATTTGTTCTCTACTTTAGGAATAACGTGTACTATACAGAATGATCTATAAAATCTAATACCTTGCTTTTGCTTCTAATGAGTTACATAAATTGATTAAAAAATCAATAAAAGGCTTATGATCTAAGTATAGCATTTCTCAAGAAAATATCATTTGAACTAATTGTCTGAGCCTTCTTAGAAAACACTTAATAATTCTTGACATTTCTTTTCTCTACCTACTTTGTCTTATTTTGGACCATAGCATAATGGTCAACATCCCTAACACCTTGTAGACTGAAGTAATATTTAGTAAAGTAAGTATAACAGTAAAGTGTTGATTATGTCGAAGTTGCATATAACACGAAAACGATACGAATTAGGTTTTTATATTTTCTTAAAAGGTAAGATAGTGTCATTCACCATAGGGTTTTTCCTTTATTTGCTCTCGATCTTAACATTGGAATGGAATCGATTCTGAATATTTTTGCAGCATTGGTTGCAAGAAAAGGCACATCTGAAGAAGAAATACTTCATAGCCCGAAATGGCAGTTATTCGACATTAGTTTTGTAACTCTTTTTATCGTTCACATTGTTCATTCAAATCATCTGATCAAGACTTTTGCTTTAAATACACTGCGTGTCAATGAAACTATTCATCCTAATTCTGTCCTTGGTCAGTATTTTGAAGAATCTTGAAACACGTCAGCTTTATTATTTTGTGGACAATTGGTTGGGTATCCACTGAAAGTTAGTATGTGTCGCTTTTATTAAGGACCATGAAGGTCGATTCACACATCACAGGGCCGTGGCAGGGACGTGTCGCGTCAGGGACGGGATAAAAATATTGTTGCAGACCTTTTGAATTGACACATTCAGACTTGTCCGTCAAGGTGATGCTGCCGAGCTTCAGTGACCGGACAGTGCACACAGGTATCGTCGCCAACGATATTTAGGTCGATTCACACATCACAGGGCCGTGCAAGGGCGTGTCAGGACCGGGACAGTGGAATCCGGATCCGTCAGGGTCTAATATTCACACATCTCAGGGAATTTGGCATCCGTGCTTTCAGTGACACTTGATTTTTAAACGACATCGGTTTGTAACATTTTGTATTTTATCTCAGTACGTAATAGTAGTTGCGATGAGCATATTTACAAACGAAGAAATGGCAATTATTGCGATAGCTCTGGATGAAGATGAAGAAGACCAGTGGAAAGTAAAAAAGCGCAAATGGGTTCATGAGGCATGGCAGAAAAGAGAAACAGAAGGAGAATTTCATACTTTATACAAAAAACTTTTGAATGATCAAATTCCCTGAGATGTGTGAATATTAGACCCTGACGGATCCCGGATTCACTGTCCCGGTCCTGACACGTCCCTGCCACGGCCCTGTGATGTGTGAATCGACCTTGAATCACAACTCTAGCAAAAGTCAAACATACGTTACATGATGTCGATTATTTCTAAATACTTACGCAGATAAAAAAATGAGGAGCGGTTGTACTGACTCTGTATTAAATCCTATATATTTCATCCTACTATAAGAAAATAGTCCATGTTGTCGATTTGAGTTTGTATTACGGAAATACAGGGCAAAACGCTCTATTATTTAGTCTTAAGGGAATGGGGAGGAACAAACCAAAAACGAATCGAATGAAACCTGCATTAATTCTTTAGTGATTTGGACAATCCTGCAATTTGAAACAAAGCTGTATATTTGTTTTTAACCAGAAACTTTTTTTTCTTAAGCTACAACCAGGGTATCCTAAGCAGACATGCCAAATTCTGCCCTTCTAGCTTTTTTGGTTCTAGACTCTAGACCTACTACGTCTTTTAAACCAAACTCAATTTCGACCGACTTAAAGCAATGAAGGGGAGTTCCCATATCGAACTCTTCGATTTTAGGCAGTAAGATCCACAGTTTCTTGGTTCTATAGGGTCATATATCCAAGAATGATCGAAATCGACTTTGGTAGTTTTCAAAATCCAGAAAACGGCGACGATCAAAATAGGCAATCTTTCGTTCTTTGGTACTCTCGTTCTTCGATTCGTACACAAAATTAAATGAGCTTTCAATTGAGCTATCACGTAGTCGTACCTGCCATTGAGATTTTATGGAGGGTGACCGTCAAAGAGGTGGAGGTCTTGATACTAAAGTTGAAGTGTTTCAGGAAAGAGATAGAGACTTAGTTAAATTGGAAAATGGTTACCTACTTTAGAGATGAATTTCTAGCTGTTTCTGTTTCTTCAGAATAATCCATGGCTTAGATATTTGCCAAAAGTTTTCTAAGTTTTTTCCAAACTAAATGCCTCTGGGAATATTGTAAACGCAGAGTGATAGTAAACAAAATCAAAAAATATGAAAAGAATATTTTTGCATTGTCTTTTTGTTTCAAAGCCCATAAAAGTGAATGTCCATCAATGTTAATATCATTGAATACCTTTTCTTGAAGACTTTCTAATTATAGAGATTACTTTTCTGTATTTATTCTGCAGGTTTATTTGATTCGAACTCATAAATGTAGAGATCCCACATCAAAAAATTTCTAAACATCATTTGAAAAATCATGTTGAGACGTCATAATCCTCCTGATGGCGCTAAAAGCGTCCGAAGGTTTTTTTTCTAAAAATAAAGCACTTTGAAGAAAATGAATAAAAACAAAGTGTCTGTTGTAATATCAAGCAATTTTTCCAAAACATCACACTGTCACTCCGTTACAGGGATAACACACCGATTAGTGTCAAGTACATCTGCTCTCTGTTGCATCAACGATCCGACTTGGCAGTGGTACAGTTTTAAGAATTAGTCTAATAAGAGGATGTTTATGCCTTCATGTCCTTTCCCCTTGTTAGTGCTTCGATTTTATCTGCTAGTCATCCCAACAAGCAGGACATTTCTCGTTCAACTTCTCTTTCTGTAAATGGTCATTATTGAGCTTTTAATAGCCCCGTTTCTGTATCGGTTATCTTTTTCCAATTTCCCTTCTATGGTGAAATCAACTTAATGTATGCTTAAAGTGTGTACAATACATGTCGATGAAATGCGATGCATACATTACAACGAGCTAAACTCACGATATCTTGTTATTTATCATTGTTTTTAATGTTGATCTATCTACCATTCTAGTATGCAGCTTGTAATTATAAATGTAAATTAAGACTGTTCTATCTTAATTGATATAGAAGGAAAAAAATGAATAACTCTATAAAAATGTAAAAATGCAATCCCAATTTCCGTTTCCCCACGACACATGAGAAGTCACGCCAAGATTGAAGAAGGTTCAAGGTTAACTTAATAGAGTGTAAAGTCGGATTCTTAAGTCGCCAAGTCGATTTAGATATGCGGGCAACTTTTAAAATTGAAATTGACATTTCCAGACGACCTAGCCATATTACTACTACTTTTGCTTTTGTTGGTTATTCAAGTTTTATTTAAAGTCAAGATTATTTTGCTAATTAAAACTGAATTGTAGTTTGTAAAAGTTTTTCTACCTGATTAGAATTCGCTAATAAGCTCAACATAAAAAAGAAGGAAATAAGAAGAATGAGAATAAGTAAATACTTGATTATCAGATTAGATCTTTTAAAAAATCTTTTGAATACAATGAAAATGAAAGTATTTTGTTTAACTAAACGTAAAAGAATGTTTTTCACGCACTAATTCTCAACGGTTTTAATTTTGTCATTCCCCGTATTACTATTTTACTTTTGCTTCCCGGTTTAAAATGTTTAAAAATAGGCGGTTGAATAATGAGGTGGAGTTGCTATTTGTATTTGACTATGTACAGTTGGAGTTAATAGTAATGACTATATAGTGAACATTTAAGTTTGACATTTTATAAAAATGAACGTTTTTAAATGTCTACAAAACACATGATTACTACATGAATGTAAGGAGAGATATGTGTAGGTTTGTTTACTATAAATCATCAACATGAGTAATACATAAAAATATGCGGGAATAACAAAAGAGAAACCATTTTTATGAAATGCTTGTAGGATTGGAACTGGAAGTGGTTACTGAAGGTGTTAGCATATTTTAGAATGGAATTCTTTCAATTGGCATGTTGTAATAATGCGCCAAAAGTATTGCAAATAGCATTTTGCTGACATCTTTATTATCGTTTTTATGCAAAAAAGTGAATTACGTATTACAAATGGATATGTACTTCCTTTAGTAAATTAAATGACATACTTTGGCTGTTTCGTTCTCCGGATCTATTTCTAATCGATCTTATTAATTCCTCAACGCCACCCAGTTTATGTCTTATATTTGACAAACAGATTTGGATAATACTATATTTATTAGATGCCTCAACTTAAACTGACTTCACTCAATCTAATATAACCTAACTTCACTTTGAACAGTTCCTACAATTGTGGTCAAGCTGAAACACAAAGAACAATAAACTGCTTCACAGCTTACTAGAATCATAGAATGGAATAAAATGCTGTATCATTTTGATAGTTGCCATTTTGCTATATTATTTAAATAAGATTACGAAAGGCTATTTGTCATTTACACAAGTAAATGTTCAATTTATTGAATAAATTTCTTCGATTCTTTTAAAACCAAGACTAGCACATTGATGTTGACTGAATTCAAATGAAACATGAGAGGATTAAAATTACTTTAGAAATCTAAAATTTCCAAAAATTAAGTATTATTTTTCATGACAGTTAGGTTAGATCTTACAGTGGTCTATTTCAGTCAATTTCTACTCTCTGGTCGTTTATTTTTCTAAATATTTAGTAAGATCATTGCGTCTACTCTCAGCAGTATTGCTAATAGCTTGACCGCCTGTGCGCTGTTTTTCAGTGCGCCTCAGTTATAAAAGAAATCATCTCTTGTCATGCAGACGATCGCTCCAAAATTCGACCCACCATCAAGTTTTGCCCTTCACCAGGATACCTGCGGTGGCTTAAAATCAGGCTACCTGGCATCTTCCGATCCAAATCCAAATCATCATGCTATCTACAGCGCTGCAAAATTGGGCTTTGCCTCACCAACAAGCCATCTGTGTTGGCTCAAAATCTGGCTTTTCCTTTCACTTGGCCACCTGCGGCTTTGTCTTGCACGTGCAGAGGCACAAGATTGAGTTTTGCTCTTCACACAATACTCCATCCGCGAATGCCCGATACTCTTCACGAGGCCCACAATTGGTTTTGTTCTGTACGTTGTAAATGGCCGAAGTTTCTACCTTTTACTAGACTAGCTGTAGTGACCGAATACTGAATTTTTAATTATGCCTTGCCTGTCGAGCTTTTATCCTGTTGCTATAAGTTTTTGAGAATGAGTGCAAATACTTGGCAGGCGCATTCTTCGGCAAAAGGTACCTTTTTTACCATATGACTTCTTTTCTTAAAGTGCACCGTTTGCGAGTATAGGGTATCAAAGTTTCATTTAAAATTTCTTGTTTCCAATATTTCAAGAACAACCTAAGATATTGAGGTTGGGATTTTCTACATGTTAGGCCACTAAAAAACTAAACAAATTTCTATTTTCAAGATCAGCAATCGATTTGAAACAAAAAGCTGCTGTTGCGTTTTTTGTCGTCTAACTTCTCTTTTAGAAGTGCACCATCTTCGAGATGCAGGGTGTCACATTCTTTCGTCTTTAATTAAACTTTGACACCCTGTATCTCAAAATTTGAAAGGTTTTGAAAAAATTCTTTTTAGTAAAAAGTGAACTTTTTTTCAGTTTTTTAGTGGCGTAACAATTTTCTCTAGCGTAAGGGGCTACTCCACCCGACGCCACTGGTAAGAATTACCAAACGCAAAACTACGTAAAATAGTAGACACCCTAAAGTAATAAACATGTAGGAAATTTCATCCGGATATTTCATTTTGTTCTTGGAGTATTGAAAAAACGGGAAATTTTAAATGAAACTTTGACAGCCTTTATCTCAGAAACGGTGCACTTTAGGAAAAAGAGTTATACGGCAAAAAAGTTTTAGTTTTTGTCGAGGAATGCCCCTGCCAAGTATTCGCACTCATTTCCAAAACACCCTGTATAAGTTACCTACAGATCACCATTTTAATAAATTCATTCTGCAGCCCAATTGGTATATAAAACTTATTTTGACGCCGTCCCTGTTTACTCCGTCTTTTTGTAGTACTTGGGGTTGCCTATTTACATTAGTAGAATAGACAGGGTGGCTCGGATTTGCATTTATGTATCGGAATCTTGGAAATTATCGATTTTACGAAATATCTGGATAAAATAGGGATGTTTGAAACAAAAAATTGGTGATCTTTGCTATATACCAAAATATGCAATAATGCCTACAATGGCGCTAATGGAAGATATGGCTGGGTTGTTGATGGTTTTGGTAGTCATCATTTCCATCCCGTATTTTCATCTTCTATGCATTGTAACATGCTTGTTTATATGTAAACGTTATACATTTGTCTAATTCAACCTTCATGACAATGTTACTGTGATACTAGCAGAATTCCCCCTCTGAGAATTATACAGAATTCCCTGACTTTTCCAGGTTTTTCCTGACTCTTACTTTTTTCCCATATACCTTTTTGAAGATATTAACGCTAATATATCGGTACCTGACTAACATCGGCATCGAATTCATATATTCAAACTTTCAACCTAACGAGTTAGTAGGACAAGATTTTTCTGAAAACACTACTAATTGATTTGTAATGGCTTTGTAAATACAGGTCGTCCCACCTTAATTACATAATACTTTACTAGAGTGTTCTTCGGTCAAAAACAAGCAAAAAGTCCTAATAAATATATAGTCTTAAATGCAAGGTGGGCCTGTACCATGGCCGTCTCTTTCACCTGATTTAAATCCTCTAGATTTTTGTATATGGGGATATTTAAAATTATTAGTTTATTCGGAACCTACTGTAGACGTGAATCACTTACGAAACAAAATTGAAAACTCTTTTAAACATGCCAAACAGAATCCGGGTATTTTTGAACGTATAAGACTATATGTTTATTAGGACTTTTTTTGCTTGTTTTTGACCGAAGAATATTCCTGTAAAGTATTATGTAAGTAAGGTTGGACACCCTGTATATGGATGTTCTATGTACGAATTTCGAAATTCATTATATGATTTTATGTTCATTCTTTAAAGCATCATGAACCACATAAACCTAAATCAAGAATATTTGTATCTTTAAATAAATAATAAATACAAAAAGAAAAAGAATTTGAGGATGCACAAATTAGAAATTCTCAAGTTTCTTGTTAAACAAAACAAGGTTTTCTAGACCTTAATATTAAATTCCCCGACTTTTAAAGAGTTTTGTTAAATTTCCTGACGTTTAGGGATAGTTAGAAGTTCCTTGACAACTCCAGGTTTTCCAGGTGATGAGAAATACTGTACTAGACTGAGCAGAAATTCTAGTTTAGCACCATATAGATGAGCCACAAGAATAGTTTTGTATACGTCTTGGAAGTTTCGTGACTTTTGTTGGTTGTACAAGATTACTGCTAGTAAATAGTAACGAAGAAGAACATACATCATGAGAACTTCTTTTTCTATTGCTGATTTCATCATGAAATCTGAAGCAATTAATCAAGCACTTTCCTATGATTAACGTGCAAATTGCTCTTTTGTTTTCGCCTTGTTGATGTTACTATTTGAAGCTTTCGGGTATAGTAAGTCTTTGAACATCATCTTTACTTTGAACAAGCATTAAATCCATAAGTTTGTTGCTGCAGGTTACAATAAAAGACTGGTTTTAAGTTACACTGACGAGTCACATAACTGATGATGAATCTAATGTTACTCCGTGTCTGCAAAAACCTTTGAAGATTGTTTACAAGTTTTATTAGATCTTTACGTATTTCTTTCCTAAAAAGTAAAACACCACTACCAGTGGTGTGGCGTGAGGTTCTCACTACTGCAATCGTTAAGTTTATAAGATGTTTAAAATAATCGTTTGTTTTGGCAATTACACGGCAAGCTATGCTACTGTGATATTTATGGTTAAACGGGCAATGAAAATTTAGATCAATGCACATCTGTCACTGTATGCAGATTGGAGCACCCACGTAAACGGTGTAAATTAGCGATTACACGGGGTTAAGCCCGTGCTAGTAGTCCAGTAAGCATTAGGGGTGTCCAATTAGAAAATACATCGATATTTTTTTCGATGCAATACATCGTGGCTATGCATCGATATTTTCCGATGCATCGCTTAGAAACATCGATGTTTTCTCAAAATCGAGTACTTTTTTAAACATTGCATCACAAAGCTGTATTCAGCCCCTGACACTCCATACAAACCACAATTTTTGATTACCTATTACTCCTACAACAGCATTATCGTTGTCCGCACGTTTGTGTGTTAAAGGATGTTCAAGGAACTAAGAAAAAAAACGGCATTACATGCGGAACCTTCTCTGATTCAGTTGTTATTTATTAAGAAAAAAGGCAAAATTACAAAAAGTACCTACAAATAATATGTGGATCTTAGATATTCGTGCTTACTGCTCATTTAAATTAAACAACAAGGTGTCAAAACGCCGGGAAACCTTGAAAGCCACAAAAACAACGATAAATCGAATACAAATAAGTCGCATAACTAACCGTAAAAGTTGTTTTATTTTCGAAGTATATAGAAAATAAAATAAAAATCATCCACAATCATAATATAGAAATTCCGGTATTAAAGTCCTATACCCAGTGTTCTTTTGGAAGACTTTGCAAAAACAAAAGCTTATTTAAACTTTTACCTTTCAGTCTGTTTCGTTGCTGATTTACAATTTGTGCTGCTTTCGAAAATAATCGTGCAGATGGTACTGAAGTTCCCACCATAGTCAAGTATTTATATGCAATTGTATGAAGTTTAGGAAGCTGAATTTTCAGATCATTCCAAATTTCCAATGGATTTTCATTTAGTCTTCCTACAGGACTACGCAAGTAAATAGACAGCTCGTCAGAAATAGCATCGTCAGACTTCGCCGTTTTCCAACTCTTGTGGACTAATTTGTGGTGATCATCCCACAAAGAAAAATTGTCTTCTGGTTTGTCAGAATGATCTGAAGAATCAGATTCCACAACCTCATTTTGTATTGTAGCTTTCATAAATTCTTTGACTTTTGCCACAGCCGAAGAGCAAGCAATTGGCTATAGCAAGGGAAGTCACTCTCTCTATAACACCCATTCTCTTGTCAATCTCTTTAAGTATCACTGACTGCAATTCTTTGGCAAGAGATTCTTCGAGCTTAAGAGGTTTAATTTTCAAAAGCAGGCAATGGATAAGTGGTATTACCTTACTGCTAGTGCAATACTTATCAGCTGACACTTCTTTAGTTGCAGCTTCGATCGGTCGCAAAACTTGTAAGACCGAAGAAAGAATAGACAGTTCTGACGCAGTAAGCATCGGTGGTGCGTTTTTGTAACGAATGATTATGTCATTAACGATAGTGCGAAGTTCAAAAAATCTTTCGATCATATGATATGTACTATTCCACCTGGTCGGGACCTCTTGAATCAATTTAGTTTTCTTCTGGGTTGCTTTACGTAATTCGTTACTGGCTATGTTGCTCTGTTTGAACCATGTCACAATATCTTTTACTTTCGTTATCAAGCTTCGCAGCTCTGTACACTGTTGCATAGAATTTTGTGCCACTAAATTCAAAGTGTGGGCGAAACATGGTATATGTTTTTTTCCAAAAGCCAAATCGATGGCCTTTACCATGTTGGCTACAGACGAAATTTTATCTCTGTCAATTCCCCATTCAGTACAAGTTTTTAGCAGCATTTCAGCGATGTGTTCTGAAGTATGACGTTCATTTGACTGGTACACTCCAAGAGTAATTGATAATAGTTCATTACCAACACCGAAGTGTGCTGTTATTCCTAAAAAACTTCTCATACTCATTGTTTCTGACCACATGTCGGTAGTGAGACTAAAATTTTCTATATTTGACAATTTTTCTTTGAAGACTGTTGATAGTGCTGCGTATTTATCATCAACCCATCGCGTCAACGTCGTCTTACTGGGAAGTTTATAATGTGGTGCAATAACTTTAATCAAATTGCGAAAGCCTTCATTTTCGACAATTGTGAATGATTGATTATCTTTACATATCATATAAATTAAGGCACTATTTATTTTTAAAGCTTTATTACCACTCGCCGAAAAAGCGTAAATTTCTTCAAAACTTGACATGATGGACTTTTGACGTTTTGGCGCCGGAGGAACAGGAACATTTCCTTCGTCTTTAAAAGAGTCAGATATTTTATCAGCATCAGCTTCTTCGGTTAATTCCATTACATCAGCAGAGCTCGTTGATGGTTGCACATCAGCAACTGTAGTGACTGATTGCGTATTTTTATTTATCGTATTGCTGTCGATATTGGAATTTTTCGAACTTTCATTATTTAACTCTCGAAAAGCAGCCTTATGTACATTTTTTATATGACCTATTAAGTTGGTTGTATTGCCACAAGATTTAATTTATTTTTGACAAAGTTTACATTTTGCAGAGTTACTGGCTCCTTCAATTTTATTGTAGAACTTCCACACGCAACTCTTCTTGGAAGGTGCCATCGTTTTCTGTAATCAGCCTGAAAAAAAACAGTTAATTCATTAAAATAACTGAAGTCGATAAATTCATCAATCGATAATATCATATCTCTAATCCTCACTATCTATACTATATTCAGTGAAGCAAAAGAATTTATGTAAACAAACAAAAAAAAGATTTGTTACAGTGTCGCTTTTTAATTAAATAATTATATGGGATTATTTTCGAAATGAATCGAATGACATATAGAAATAAATTTGAAAGTCATTATTTTAATTTTAGAAAATTAAAACAATGTATTTATAAAAAATCAAATTACGAAAACTACTCAAAATATTTTATAACAATAAGTTGACCTATAATATAAATCATTTGTGTTGGGAAGTATCTTACAGATAACAAAGTATCTTCTATTTATTTTGTCATTCAGTAAATTATGAATTATCAACTGTTACTCTTGTTCACGAATGAATAAATGAGTTATCCTAACCTTACTTTATTATTTTACTTACCTGTTCAATAGAACTTGTAAGAAGACGATGACATTTTACTCTAATGAGTATATTATATCCAAATCCAATCCTACTTAGTTTTGTAAAGTGTGCACATTCACGATATTAGTTTAGTAAAAACAAATCTGATTTAACGTTTTTATTCAGAGATCACTGACACCACAACAGATGAACAGATCAACAGACCAGCCAGAGACAAAACAAACGAACGAACATTTTTTTTCTCTCGCTCAGTGCTGCCAATGTCAATCTTTAGATACTTCCTAAGAACAAAAATAAAGGTTTAATTTTATAACTTCAAAATTGTTCGAAATTAACTGAAACGATAATAAGTAGATATAATCATTAGCTGGTAACCATTGATTCGATGTTTTACGAAAATACATCGATACATCGAGTAAATCAACAGCTTTTGAAAGCATCGGATCGATTCGATGCATCGTACTATAAACATCGAGTGAATTCGATGCATCGATGTATATCGAATATCCCTAGTAAGCATGCTATCTGCAGCGTGCAAATTTAAATGGTTTGCAGCGCCTTGGGCGTTAATTAAATATTACAAAACCTTTTCGCTTTTATATAAATATAGTAAAGTGTGGTTTTCCATAATATTAAAATTAAAATATTATTTTTCCTTAATAAGTTAAAAAAGCCTTTTCTTCTTTTCTCAACTGTAATCGCCGATTACACCGTTTACATTAACGCTTCGCCACTGACCACTACACATATTGAATAGAATCAGGCAGATTCTGTTGGGAAGTCTTCATACTAATTGGTATTATTTACGTGATGTTATTAGAAAACTTCACAGGATCTTTTACTCCTTGGAAAAAATTGTAAAATTATCTTCAACTATATGAGTGTTCACCTTATCTTTTGATATTTTTTTACTCCTGGCACAATGCCAACAATATGATACTAAAGTAAGCATAATCGTTTCGACTTTACTCCATGGTTTGTTGCAAGACTTCTCAAGTTTCGTATTAACGAGCAAAACGAAAAGATTTCCTTTTTTGGAAACAGTTATTTAAAATTCTAACTTGAATTTTCAATCATTAGTTAGATTTTTGATGCAGTACGGTTCTTATCAGCACAATATGCCATTAATTATAATCAAGTTGTAAGCGAGAATCTAAATTGCCGAAGCAAATTAATGCGTTAAAATTGCCGCTTTAAATGGATGTTGTGTAGTATTAATCAAAACTGATTTCTATGCTGTCACAGATTATGATAACAGATAATAGCGTGTTCCATTTAAAAAATCTAAAGAGATCGCGATCTATATTTCTTGGTCACTCTGGATAATAGAACCATCTGATTGAAACAATAGTTATTTCAAAAGAGTAAACATCAAAGTTGACTTATAGATAGTGAAACACCGAAAATTCTTATTAACATCAGGACAAATCGAGAATTTTGAGGAAGCTGCCAAAACCAGTTGTGTAATTGACGATCAGGTTAAGTTTAGATCATTTTAGTGGCCACTGTTATAATTAGTACTGAATCAGGGATAAGAAAATATAAAAAATAAAAAATCTTTACGAGACACCCTGTATAATTGAAAATAATTTTAGAACAAGGAAATAACCGTACAATTTTCCTTAGCATGATTTTTTGGTAGCTTTACAATTGATAACGTTATTTATTGATTTATTGTCTACAGATCGTCGCAAAACTTTGTATTATAAAATGATAGTAAGAAGATTTTAAAGATTCAGTCTCAGTAGGACTTTGCGAAGCCCAATTTTAAAAGTAATGGGTTTACCTGAAGCATAGAAACGCTTGCAAAATACAAAGGTTGTTTTTATTTTGGCTATTCTTGCCAAAGGTCATAGTGACTTTGCCCGACTTCCGTTCATTACAATGCAATGGCTTAATTAAGTTACCGTTTCTAACATGGTTAATAGAACACTCCTTTTAGTTGTCTTAATCGCTTTTTTTTTTAATATATTAAGCTGTTGTGAGAAGTACAAACAGTTGGATAGTCTATTATTATCATCGCTTAGTCATAATGTCCCCAATTACAGACTGTCTGTCTTTCATTTGCTTTTTTTTTGTAAAGCGTAAACATCTTCACTCAAATAAGTCGAGTTGTGTACTCTTAAATAGAACATCTCATAATCGTTTTGCTAAGCTTTATTTATATTAGATAGGAATTCATTAAAAAGCTACTTTAATAGATTTCAATAAATTTTGCTTATTACTTTCAACCTCAACTGTACAGTTATTTCTAATTTCTACCTTCTCAACATTTAAACGCTTCTTTCCAACTATCACAAGGATTATGATTAAAAAACGTGACTATTAATAAATACCTAAATAAACAGCAGTAATTTTGTAAAGGTGTAAGCTTTTAAGTATCTTAATGAACGTTATTAGTGTTTGGGTTGTTTACACGCGGTTCATTATATTAGAGCTTGGTATCGTTGATTCTTATTTTTAGACGTACAATAATGGAGTGTAAGTTCGATGTTCCTTGATGCAGTTTTCGTGTTAAGGTTTATTCTGTTCAACTACATTAACATCAATTTAAGACCCTTTGTTTAACTTGCAGTGGTTAGATGCGGTTATTTTACAATCAACAGTAAATAAAATCGTTTGACGTTGCTTTTGTTGTTGATAATAATAAATAGCAGCGATGGTCTTCATTAATAGCATTACTTGAATATTTTTTAAATAAAGAATCAATTGTTTACATTTTTGTTTGATAAAAAAGCCAAGTAAATCCTTAAATCTTAACCTTAAAAAAAGAAATAATTCTGTAACTATTAGCAAAACAGTTGATAAAGTTGTTTTCCTTCTTTCCAGAACAAACTTAGTTTCGTCCTTGTTGAATAAAACCTAAAAATTTTTAATCTGTTGCCAATTTCTAGAAAATTATATGTATCTGAATCAGGTTTTATATTTGAGTAAGGATTTTTGGCCTGAATCAGCAAACAAAGAATAACAACGCCAACCTTGAAATTCTTTCCTTAAACAGCTATCTCTGTCTTTGTTAATTTGATCCTCTAAATAATAAATATTGGAATCCAGTCACGATTTTACATGTAAAAACTGAGAGTTTCATATTTAATTAAACCGAGTTGAATCAAAATTAGAAATAAGGATATTCTTTTGTTCTCAAGACGCCTGCATTAAAGTCCGTTCTTCATCGGCAGGAATAGTAGCAAGAAGTTTTATTAAGGCCCTCCAAGATTTTGACCCAACCAATTCAATAATTTACATGCAGTCACATCAAGAAAGTCACTAATTACACGGTTTTGGCGTTTGAAGATTGTCAGATTTTGAGCTAGAATTGACATAGTATATCTACCACCTTGCCATAGCACACACTTAATCTGAAACAGGATAGAAGACAAAATAGAACAGTCAACCAAAGCGATTATGCAGTAAGGGAAGCAATATCAATGTTGATTAAAAAAAGATAAAACAAATAGTCGTTGAAAAAGCAACTTAAAGACGAAAAGCAGTTAGATTCAGACTACGTTACAACCCAAGCAATACAATTGAGTGTAGGGGCCGAACGACACATTAAGGCCAAAAGACCATGCACATGCATGTAATGCTATCAGTGTATTCGATCCAATACCTAAAATCCCAAATACCAAATGCTCCATACGTCAGAGTTATATTCCATTTCCTAAACGTCAGTATTATCAGTTAGAAATTCACTCGAGCTGTATAGCGAAAGCATAAGACTGCAACTAAGCAGTGTCGACTTCTCTTCAAGTTTTTGCACTGGTTAATGAGTCTTTACTTATCTCAGCGACATGCATTTAATCTTCAGTTCAGGCATTCAGGAAAGCTTGTTGAACATCTTTCTCCATTCCTTTTGTTTTTTTTCTTCCCAAATACTGGAACTGCTCTTGCTCAGTGACTTGAAGATCAATCTTCTTTGGCAAAAAGAAGAAATGCAAGAGAAAGAAAAACTAAAATATGATAACCTTCATTAGCAAAATGGTTATATTATGTAGTGACATTCATATCTATAGTCAGGAGTTCTTTTGTTCAATAATCCTTTGATGCCGAATTCAGCATGATATCAATTATCAAGGTATTAAAAGCTCCGACGTTTTCCGTGAGACATTACCTTTTGGGTGAAAATCGTTGTTTGCCATTGTAATGCTATCACCGGTCGGACCTCGATGACTTCTTGGGGTGTAAAATCTTCAATTTATTCCAGTACTGCTCTTTGTTGTTTCAATTTGTAGATTCAGACTTCTGAAAAATGAAAATGGTCTTACAGTGGAATAAAAGGCTTCAGATACTTTCAGAAAAGAGATTATTTAGAGCAGTAGCAACTAAAAATTTCAGCTTCTAAGTATCTGCTTTCAATCAACTCAATGTATGGGAGTAACAAATTCGAAATTCCATTTTCTGACTATTAGAATGGTTTCAAAGCATATTAGCCTTATATGAGATTTTTAAAGTCAGAGCCTATACACTTGAATGCATTACATATACAGAGTATCTCACTTAGAACAAAAATCTAAAAACGGTTACGTTTGATACTAAATGTTCTATCAACTGATATTTCCCCTATACAGTGTTGCGTGTATATGTTACACAAGATGAATATGGTGTGTACAATGCACAATACACCAATTAGCATTAACTCTTTAACATTGTAAAAAAATAATATATAAGGCGTTCAAACCAATTTACAGCCTACTATTGCAAAGTTAACAAATGTAAAAAAATGTTAAACGATGCATTATGACTCTATAATGATGAAAAACACATTTCATGAGATATCCAAATGCAACATTCTGTATTACGAAAAATGAAATTAATTGATGGAGCTATTATTTCTGAAATTTTTCCCTGCAGCTTTTTGAATAACGGAGTTGCGACCACATAAGCGGGGATTCTTGTATACTATAAAAATGAAAACATTGGTTACGAAAAGGCAGAGATTAAAGAAATAGGCGTCATAACAACGGTTCAAAGGAACTATAATCAAGAAATGCATTTGCTTTCAATTGTTTTGCAAAAATCTAAAAATGAGGCTCGTGAAGTAGTAGAATCAATGTGCGATGTCAAAGAATGCATTCACTTTATGCTCGTTTGCTGATAGATACGAACAATGTCTTTTGATAATATCCTAGGTATACTACCAAACATAACAAAAACTAGAAACGTATCAAACTTCATTGTATCTTCTGTACTTATGTTACATAAAGAAAATGGAGTTAAGTAAATATTGTGAAATAGTTCTGTCTTTTTTGGTCCAAAAATCTGATTATACTTGTCTTGTAGTTATAAAATTGAAAATAAAAGTTATAGTGCTGAATGATTCATGACAAGCTTATTTGCTTACTGAACATCTTTTAATGCCACTTGAACAATTCTTGTTAATTCCGGTTGCTTGAGCACCAAGATTGTAAAACCATCGTTCATCATGTGTACTATACTATACATATTTCGTTGTTATTCATAACTAGAACGAAAACAAACCTATGTGGCATGAAGATGTCCGATACCCTACATTGAGGATGGTAGTTGGCACTGCTGTTTGCAACCTCAATAAATAACTCTTTAAAAAAGTTGAGAATCCAACAAAATAATTATTGCGTCAGTAAAAGCAATAATAGCTAACGATTTACGTCTGCAAATCCTCAAATAAACTAGAAAAAACAAAACAGGAAAATCTACGAGGCTACGATCATGAGATTACAAATAAAACAAAAAACAAATTAATTGTTTTATCCTCTAAAAAATTGGTTGTGATCCTCTTACGCTTTTAAAATATAGAAAGAAAAAAATCATAAAAAAGGTACTAAAAACAGATTCCGGTCGTCAAACTTAGAAACCAGACTTACAACACGGAGCAGCAGCAGCAGCTGCAGCAGTTGTTCTTTTGCGATAAGAGACGAAATTAAACTAGCATTAAAATGAGTTGCTATTATTATTCAATGTGGCCGGTATTGTTTTCCGTAAATAAATAACTTATATAAAACACCTACGCTAATAGAAACGAAAACAGACAGTAGGTGCATGGTAATGGATTACGTCATCCACCTGTCTAGTATTTAGCGACATTCAAAAATCTATTTTAGTCCTCGATTCTTGCCGCAGACGCTTGAAAGTCGTTATTCTTTTTTATTTCTATCATATCCGTTTTTTTCGGAAAGTTCTTTCAAAAACAAAATTTGTTTCCCTTTTTTTTCCTTATTAAGTACCTTGACTTCGAAGTATTTTTTAGATTATTATATTAATTTAAATATGGCGTGACGTTTTTTAAATTAATATAAACACAAATCTGGTTTTATACAGCGAGTATAATTTGTACACCTACGTTAAGAACACCTGTCGTGCATCCAGTTTAATGGCACGAAATGTTTATCTATTACTTCTGATAATTCCGAAAGATCATGCGGAGAAGGACTTTGAGATTACTTGCAAATTCCTGCTTTTTATTTGTTTCTCTAGTATTAATTAATTGGTTGTTTTGAAGGAACAAGTATTCCTATTGGTAATTTAAAAATTAGTACTACATAAATAACGCGGTAAAAACCATCGACATTGAAAAATCTAAAAACAAACAGCATAATTATGTCTTTTAAATTATTCTGCTGTTGTATCTCAGGTTACAAAAAATCTGAAACTATAAAATTCAAAATATTCATATTTGTTTGTCATGTTAGCTTCAACTATTACTTTATTACTCTAGCTTGGCGATCTTATTATCAAACAACATTGATAGGTACAATGCAAAATTTATCCGCTGCATAAATTGATGAATATTACACTGACAAATGAAGACGCAAGTGAATGAAGGATTCATGTCACAAATAGTTTATTTTGAGAAAACAGCCTCTAAAGTTTTTTAAACAGTACTTTTTTGTGTTACAAAAAAATAAAACAAATTAAGTGGGGTTTAATAGACTTTTATTATAGAATTTTAGTAACATATGAGAAAAAGAAAATCAAAACCAACTTTGGAACAGAAGTAAAAAAAAAAGTCACATATATCCTTTATCAACTAAGAAAATTAAACATATTAGAATTGACAATAAATGAAATAAGGATTTATGTCTCGTTTTTATAAATTATTTTGGACTTTATGTAGTCTTCCTTGTAGTTTTTCCGGTTTTTGGTTGAACGTTTTTATTTTCGGAAATAATGTTTTCATAAAAATATTTGAACTCCTCGTGAACGTAGACTATTTGATCTTGTAAATTGGAAAGCTTTTCATCAGATATCTTATTTTTCTTTTCTTTAATATGGGTTAGAGTGTAATTCTCTGATGCAACTTTTTGGCATCCAGATTTCAAAATATTTACCTGTAAAAAAGGTGTGTGTTCATCTAAAGTATTTTTATACGAATATGATCCATATTCAGTAACACGGACCCATTTGATACCATCTCGAAAAGGCACTGGTTCATGTAAAATATTTTTTTTCCTGTTAATCAAATGAAGTTTTTCGGATATCTCGTCAATATTCTTAAAATGATGTTTCATATTAAATACTACCGAGTTTTTGACACTAGCAGATTTTATGATTGTTCTGTACGTTTCACGGGTATAAATATTTTCATACTTTCGTAATACTTTTTCAATACGGCCAAAGTCTCTATCAGAGTCCATATATGAATGGCCTACTTCTGGAAATTTATGATCGATAGTTTGCAAATATCCTTTAAAAATGAAATACTGATAAAGTGTGATCAGATTTTTTTTTCAGTGATACATGGTTTGACATAGCTATTCTTTTGTTTTACCGAGTTATGAAGTGAAAATCATTTTTCATCATAGTGTGCCATGACATCTAATACACAAAGTCGTGGAGTGGAGTTCTTGTTTTGTCCACTGCAGGAATCTGACCATATGATGAGATGTTTAATACTGTTTTGTCTAGCACTAAATAGCTGAATGAATGTATGAAGGTAGCAATGTTTTCCGTCCATGAAAAAAAAATGCTTGATCCCCAGATTTTGTTACTGTGCGTATACCGAAGTTATACAACCAGAGTTGTCTCAAATAGAACGCTTTGGACGTAGACAATTTTGGCAAAGGCAATGTCTGTTGTAAATCCATTGTGAGATAAGCTGTATTATAGTTTGTTTGAACAAAGTTTCTATCTCTTCTTTGTTGTTCAGATGCATACTTGTAGTTCTCTTTATGCTCAATATCATCTAAACCAGCATCACAAGTACTGCAGGTATCGCTTTTAGGTTGCCCGAAGGACAGATTAAAACGGGTTGAAAAATATTGTTGTAACTACATTTTTTTATAAAGTACTTTTCTGGAAGGTTTTGCTCCTTGCGCACCAATCAATATATAAATTGTGCATTTTTGTTAAGTTTAGAAAAGGTGATAAGTACTTTTTGTTTAAATTTCTATTCCTTGAATAATGAGATTGGTCTGCAGGAAACTTTTCAGTGTGAGTGACAACACAGTTTATCACTTCATTTGGAATTTTGTGTGGCCTGTTCTGGTGAACACCTCGCTTATCAGGGGATGGTGCCGATAAACCACTTTTAAGTTTATTCTGAATGAGCTGAATTTTTTTGAAGGTAATTTGGTAGAGTGAACATATAGCAGTTTTACAAACTTTCAAAACTTTTTGATTGTATGTAACTGTATACTTAAACGAGAATGATTTTGGTTTTTTAATGTTTTTTCGATGACGTTGGACAGGTTGAATGAAAATGCTTTTAAAGAGAAGTGCATTTTTTTGGTTTTGATATAGCTGGTAAAATCTTTTAAATATTGTTGTTCTTGCTTCTTCGTCAAAATTTTCGTTGCAGTTGAGAGTGCATTTTTCTTTTTGACATAAGAAACCTAGTTCAACTTTTTTTGGCGGAACTAGCTTTCCTTTTTGGTTAATATAGCTTTTTCCTTTTTGTCTAGCCTTTGCTGCTTTGCATCTTTTCCAGTTGTCTAAGTTCTTTTGTCGCTTCCTAGATGTTTTTTCAGGCAGCTGGAATATCTTCTTTTGAACTTTTTCGATCAATGCATTATTATTTTTAGTAATCAGTTTATTTACATCTTCACTATTGATTATTTTACTTCCTTTTTCTTTATTTTTCAGCGTTTTTAAAGTCTTTATCTGGTCTTCGATGTTTTCAACGTCATTATGAATGATCTTTCTTGACTTTTTTGATAGGAATCCTTTTCTGGATTTCAGTTCCTTTGAATAGTCCAAGTCCCTGTCGTCAGAAGTCTCATCTGAAGTATCTGGTACATAATCATCTGAAGAACCGTTGTCAGACCAATCTAAAAAGAAACAAAATAAAAACCTCTTCAAGTTTTCAATTGGACCAGCAAAACTTACCTAAATCTGCCTGTTTTACAGGATTAATTGTATTATCCTTTTTGCTTATTATCATACTTTCTTTTTCATTATTTCCCGGCGTTTGTAAAGCTACCTGGTCTTCGAAGTTTTCCAGGTCATTATTTATTTTCTTTCTATTTGATACACTAGCCCCTAGAATATTTGACTTTAGAGATAGGGGTCTTTTTTCTAGATTTTAATTGCTCTGCATAATCAGAATCAGTATTGTCAGAAGTCTCCTCTGAGCCGTCTAAAACAACAATAACAAAATATGTACCTCATCAAGTTTTCATTTCAACTATTTAAACTTACCATAGGAACTTTGTTTTACAGGGGTAGTATTAACTTTGCTAATAAACCTTTCTAGAGAATTATTATTGTCACTCTTGGCTGGGCTCTTGCTGTCATTTGAACTATTGGGACCTAAAAACGAAAGAAAGACACTGTTAAAAGAAAATACTTATTTGCAAGTTTAAGATAAATTTATCATTTTGCTTTTTGTACTAAACGGTGAAAAACCACCGCAAAACTTAAACGTGAATAAAACGCAATAATATTTTTTAGGTTATATTTTAAATAAAAGCAGCTATAACTTTTATACTTACCCTTATTAGTCTGTTCTTTTGCAAGTTTTAAAATTAGCATGCTTCTTGGCGACATATTAGCACTATTTTTTATTTGCACTGCACACATTAAGTCTTCTATCGCGTAAAAACTATAAAAATGTAGAGCACAAAACCATCAGTACTGATACATTTCTAACCTAACATTGTGGTGCTATGTTCGTTTTGTTAATATTTTTACAGGTTTCTAACTAATTTACAATGGATAAAGAATTCATGTAGCAATAATTTGAAATGTTAGTGAATAAGGGATCTATGATCCGAAATCAAGGGTACATAAATCTTTTATCCATTAAGTTTTGTTAAAATTAAATTAACATAGATCCTTTATCATCCCGTAACTTTTTAATTTTATACAATAGAACTACGAAACTGATCCCAAAAAATTTTTGGGTACATAAAACCTTTATTTACCAAAAAATCTCAATTTTTAAAAAATGTTACATGAATCCTTTATCCACTTATGTCTTCAAATATGAACACAATAATAATAACATAAATAATTATAGCATTGGCGTATTTAACATGAAATTAGAGAAACCTCCAGTTTCCAGTTGATGTCTCATTGAGACTATGGTTTTTGTCTTTTTTTTATCAGAAATCTTATAGAGAACCAAATATTTCCTTCTTTTGATTTAGCAGCAGCATTATCTAAATTTGATTTTGACAGTGAACATTAAGTATCTTTGAGAAGATAAATCAACTTTAACAGCTGCAAAATATTCTGGATATAAATACAAGTACCAGTGATGGAACTTCAGGTTTGACACCAAAGGCTAAGGTTTTTTGAAGGACTGTCTTCGATTGCCGTAATTACCTTGGATTTAGATACTATGATGTTTGTATTCTGAACAGTATATTTTAAACGGATGTGTTACCAACATTTCTGAAGTAAATATTCAAGTCTTTGGGAAGCTCTTATTCTTACGGACTTCAATTTCTTGCAGGTTCCCGAGTCTTTGTGGGTTTTTGGTACGCCCTATGCCCTAGGTCTTTGCAGAACTTCAGATTCTTCCGAACTCTTTCCTGTCTGGAAGCAATAATTGCTCTGTTGCACAAATGGATTTCCGGACTGCCCATACAAAAAATAAGATTCAAACAAGTCTGCCAGCTTGATGCGCAAAAGAAAACCTTGAGATGTTACATTTATAATTTCATATTTATTATTTGGCTTCTTTGAAGGAATTTTTCTGTCGTCACTAAAACAGGACATAACCTAAAATCATCATAAGAGTTTTTACGTATTAACAGCATGATTACGTTATCTACATAATTCTGTCAAGTCATTTAAAGGCAATAGACATGCTGGCTCGGTAATGTCACAAAAAAACCAACAGACTTTCTTTCTAAATGCATAGCGCACAAGCACAAAACTTTAAATTGATGCAAAATGCTAACCTGTTCATTGTATAGATAAAGAGTGTGAATTAACTAAATATGTAACTAACAATAGCATGGAATATACCTGTTCACAGACCAACATATTGTAGATTCTTTAAAATCAGAGAACTCGCAGATTGTTTTCTGGTTCTTATCACTAAAATTTGTATGCTGTTCTAAGTAAACCAGATTTCAAACAGAATCTGTTGCATTTCTGCTAGCTTAATTCGGCCACTGCAATTAGAATCGACTAAATAGCTTTGTTGGTCTTTCTTAGGTCAGTTTGCCTAGTCGTGACGCTTTGAAAATGAAATGCCATTCATGGATAAATGTAGCACAAGTAAAGAAAAGGAATTAGTTGGCTAGATTTAATTTGACCAGTCTCTTATGCGCATGTCAGGTTTTCTAACAGGTACCAGCTTCAGGACTAATTAGTTACTTTGACAAGCCAGGACTAATGATGTGAAACTCAAGAATCAGCAAACTGTAAGAATAGTAGATCTCGAATTGAGTTCACGTAGATTCAATTCTTCTCTTTCAACATACCTGTGAAATGTATCATTCAATTCTAAAGACATCGTGTATAATATAGATCGTCCGATACATACACTCCAATATTTCTGACAATGGGTTTATATAGTTGTAAGCCGTTATTGGAACTATAGAGTGGTACCAATCGATAACAGTGGCAGCAAAGTGAATGTACCACTGAACCAAGTGGCGTACAATGGTAAGCAAAGTTGCTCGACACGGCTTGTAACAATTTAGGATTAGAGACCTGAAACAATCGCGAACATATAAGACTAGGAATTCTCAAGGAGTTTAATTTGTAATCTGTGGCCGCCCCGCGCCGCCTACAATTAATCGTAGCGGATTTTGGAAGTCACATCTAGGTTGAATAAAGAATTTTTCGTTTGACTACAGATTCTTGCTGCAAAAGCACATCGAAATTTGGAATTTAATGACAGTGGCTCAATGGCTTAACTGTACCATCGCGCTTTCCGCAATGTTTAAGTTATGTACCCTTTACAAAAAATTTATGTGTTCGAGCAGTTGGTGTGATTCTGCAACGTTGTGACTTTTTCATTTTTTTGTAGCTCATAACCAAGACAAGACTATGATCAAAAACATGTGTGCTGGCTGCATTGACCTTGATTGATCAGTCTTGGCATGGTATGAAGTGACTTTTATACAAACAATCATTGGAAAAGACGTCGTTCACTGATTATGCAGGTTGAAGCTTGACATTTTCAATTTTTGGTTGTTTGCCCCATCGCTACGCTCTCAAGCACTACGGGGATCGCAGAGACGTTAGCTGTGCTTCTCTTTGACGCAGTTACAATAGACAAGAGGGGCTCTCTATGGTACCTTGCCTTGGGCATTAAATCTGAAGTTATGCTCCTGAATATGTCACGTCATATTGTCGTCATATTCACTATGACAGTTATGGTATCTAGTGCAGGTACACAGAAGAAGGAATCTATAAGAGATACGAAATCGATTAAATTATCAAAAAGTTGATGGCAAGATATAATCTTTTTTCAAATACAGTCGAAGTTTGATAACTCGAACTCGAAGGGAAAGAAAAAATACCTCGAGCAATCAAAACTTTAACTAATCAAGGTATTTTTACATAAATGTAAATTTCATATGGATGGAAAAGTAAATAGTAGTCTGTGACCTATTTTTCCAAAATGTCATTCGCAATAAGTTCAAGTTATCAAGGGTTTCGCGTTATCGAGGCTCGACTGTAGTATTCGATAGTAATTAATAATAATAATGACAGAAACCAATATTTTTATCTTTACATGTAATATAGCATATTGTAATTACTACGTAAATAGATATCTAATTCATCACCAAAGTACGAGTTGTTCGTCTGCTAAATATAGAACTTAAAGCATTTAGATCGTTATCATTTTTAAAATTATCAGGATTTGCTTTTAGGGAAATTTAGTATTTTCTGTTGTTGGTGATTACCTTACTGATATACGCTTTGACTTTGAGACTTAATTAATTTAACCTTTATGACAGTATGATGAATATGTATATTTGCCGTGTTATTGTTTTTAAATATTTATGCATCTGTTTTATTGCTGTTTATACATTCTTCGCGCCTTGTAGTTTATAATATTAAACAGGTGTATGATTTGAAAGCTAATTTATAGTAATAAACAAATAAAATATCTTTTTAAAAGTGAACGTTCTTTTATTTCGATTCGAATGTTGAATCTTGATTTCTATTTTTTTCATCTTGAAGATGTAGTATGTTTACGTAATGGTTTAATATCAGCATGAAGTGAAAATAAATTTCCCATTCAAGACTAAAAATGAAATAACTTCATTAGAGACTGAATCAACAATTATCAAATTGGATTCTTTGAACTTACTTTGATGCAATTGTTTCGTGTCTCATAGATGTAATCGTAAATCAAATACGAATATTACTAATAATTTAAAATAAACTTTGCAAGTATGTTTATGGAACCAAACACCTGCATAGAAGCGAGCTTATACTAGCCGATCTACCTAACTCCTGAAGATGTCTGATTTCATAATGTACCTACTCTAGCTATGAGGAAACCTGTATGACAAAAAGAATTCGGAAACTTGTACAGAATCTGCTGGAGAAATTAAGGAGTACTATTTAAAATTAAGTTCGAGACGTCGTTCTTTAGACAATGATGATGCTATAATTTTGCTGAGATGTTGAAACATGCAGAAGAATTTAGATCAATCTAATGGTTTTGAGTTTAAAGGATTTTTCAAGAAACAAGTAATTTACCAGAAAAATTATTACGAACTTGTTTAGTAGAATCCAAAAGAAAAAGTGTATGTCGAATTTATACATACACCCTGTAGAGTAACATTACTTCTATCCTTACAATTTATGTGGGTTAAACATTTTATAAACATGTTTTTTCCAAGATCCTATTTAAGCTAGATATATTACCTCACAAATTTTTAATAATTGTTATGGGTTCTAGTTTGAAGCACCTGCATTTGTAATTAGTTGAAAATAATGACCTTTAATAGTAGATGTAATCATCATCATAGGGCTTTGTATTTTAATTTTTGATTACCGTCTGGAAGTACCTGTGTGAGAAAACGGATGAATTAGGTAATTGTTACTTTGTTGCGTCTCTTTTCTATAGTCCTATTTCACTCAAGTTGATTAACGATGCAAGAAGTCAATGCCATGTGAACTTGATATTTTTTTTTTTTATTTAAAGTAATTTACAAGGACATTAAATGGATATTATTCTGTTTGATCTAGTTGGTTGCTCTTTTTATGTTGATCGTACAAATGCAGTATATCCAAGTTGTTATTCCTGCTTAAAACTACTAGGTATTCATAATTACAGATAGAATTTAATATGGGTGAGGTTGCTGTTGTTAAACAAAAAGAGGAATTTTAAAATTTGTTGTAAATGACTAGTGATGATCATAACTTAAGAATGTGAACATTAAGATAGCATTTTTCTCTCATTCAAGGTCATGATGTTTGTGGTCATCCACAATCGTATCATTTTTAAAATTTAAATGTTGTTTATCCAGAGCAAAAACATTTTTAAATGTTATTTGGGTTCGAATTCAAAATTGCCTCAAGGTGAACCTATTTATTGCTTTTATAAAATATTTAAGAACAAATTTACACAACCAGCAGCACAGGTGATAGTTGAATTAATAAGATTTAAAAAGATTACAAACCTCTCTGCTATTTAACCTTGGTATAAATTATATTAGAACTATAGGTAATTTACCGTGACTTCGACGCTGAAAAAATAGACCGTAACCATTGCTGCACAATAGAAGTAAATATTTTTGTACGATGCCTATTAAAATATGTTGTTGCACACATATTGTGTAGGTTGTTAGTATATAGAGACATTCATTTTTTTTATTTTTTGTTTTCCTCCATGATTCAGAGCAACCTTTATAACTTTGCAGCAAATTTCACTTTCAAAATGTTACAAGATACATCATAAAAATATGTTAAAGTAGCATACATGCAGTTATAAGACCATATAAAAATATATTAGACACAATTATTCATGAGGCAATTATATATGTATTTGTCCTTTGTTATAATGTTAGCAATCAATATGAATATTAATGGAATTTTCAAGTTTGATATATGAACGATATTTAAAAACTTGAATTAACATCAGCAAAAGATAATAAATGATCGAGTTAATTTGTATGAATGTTGTTCAAATTAGTTGCTACTTCTGAATTTTTCTTATTTCTGTCTTTTCTTTTAATAATTTAATATTTAATTGATAACTTATTGTTTTATTTACAGGAACGAGGATGGGAGTACAAACAAGTAACTGTAACGAGAGTACCAGGCTATGGTTTTGGTATAGCGGTATCAGGTGGTCGAGATAATCCTCATTTTGCCTCTGGAGACCCTAGTATAGCTGTAAGTGATGTCCTTGCATCAGGACCTGCAGAGAGGCTATTACAGTGAGTTATATGCCATGTTCCTCCAAATTGAAAATTAAAATATTGAAATCTTTTTTTAGTGTCAATGATCGAATATTATCTGTAAATGGAATATCATTACAAAATGTTGATTATGCAACGGCAGTGCAAGTTTTAAGAGATTCGGGTGATACAGTAGTATTAGTAATTAAAAGAAGAGTAACTAATCATCAACACAGTCATAGTTTAGGAGCTGGTCCCCCATTGGCAGCACTCGGAATTAACCCATTGCCACCTAAAGTTACTCTTACAAAAAATTCCAAAAAAGAAGGTAAACATTTCTATCTATATTTTAATCTTTCCAGATATTATAAAATATAAACATATCCCATTTGGTTGCTTAATTTTCTTTCAGTTGATATAATTAATAGTTAATCAAATGAAATTAAAATTAGGATGAGATATCATTAGCTAGTGAGCTTGATGGAACATCTCAACCGATATGTCTGTGTGCAACTTTCTTAGTAGCAGAGTCCCCATATGAAAATTTCTCAGTACCTTGTAAAAATTTATCTTGAGTTGCTTGGCATGAAATGTAATGACCAATCAGTTAAAGCTTATCTTGATCGGTGACATCTTTATGAGATTTGGATTACTTTTCCATTCTTTACTAATATCTCAAGAAATCCTGGTGGACTATGGAATTGGTTGACAATAATTAGGACCAACTCTAGAATATCTAATATGTGATTGAAAACATCTTCTGTCAGCTAATCCTCCACCCTTTCTTAAAATTCAATTTAGGCGATTTTGCAGAATATTCATTGATTTCTTCGTTCTTAAGATTACATAAATTAAAAACATCTTAGTGGTATAAACTGTTGTCTACCTTGTTGAAACTAGAAGGGTTAGAATTGCTAATTTAACAAAACTTACAATTTCCTCTAGTGGAATCTTTTTGGCTGAACCTTTATTAGATAGAAAACATGATTCAGCTCAAGATAGGAAGCACCAGAACAAATCTACCACCATTCTGGAAGATGGTTTTGTAGTACCGATATTCTTAGAGATGAAGGAATCAAATTTATAGCAAGGGTCTTGATTTTATGAGACTAACAATAAGGAGAGATTGCATCAAAAATGATTGTAAATCAAAAAACCATATTTTATCAACGAACTCCGACAGGAGTCGTTACTGAATTTGCGAAGTCTGTGTGTCTGTCTGTCTATCTGCATCTTTTTTCAAATTTTGAAATTTTGACTTCAGATTTGGACTCTACATAAATAACTAAAGATCACGCGGTGTCTTTGTTTTTTGATATCTCTTCGGGAACATGGTCAAAATGGTCGCCGAAAGAACAAAATGGAGTTCGTTGTGGTTATGTTTTGCATTCCCAAATGTTCAACGAACTCCGATAGGAGTCGTTACTGAATTTGCAAAGTCTATCTGTCTGTTCGTCCGCATTGTTTTTAAATTTTTGAAATTTTGACTGCAGATTTGGATTCTACATCAAAAATTAAAGATCACATGGTGTCTTCGTTTTTTGATATATCTTCGGGAACATGGTCAAAATGGCCGCCGAAATTTGAAAAATTTTCAAAAATTTTCTTTTAACTTCAAAATCGTATTCTACATCAAAAAAAAAGGTATACTTTCAGTTTTTTGATATCACTTCGGGAACTTGGTCAAAATGGCCGTCGAAGTTTGAAAACAAGTAACAAAACGGAGTTCGTTATGGTTATGCTTTGCATTCCCAGATGTTTTATTTATGGGTTTTTGAACATCAATCAGTTTCAATAGCAATTAAATTATTGGTGCAATTACATAGTTCTGTCATGCACTATTTGAACTTTTAATGTGAGAAAGATAAATTTAGATGTGCCGCGAGATTTTTGAAATGTATCGCCACTACGAATACCCATACATAAGCGACGTCAGACAAGTAGTTCGATTGGGTCTACCTTCCTAGCGGGGACTGACTGAACCAATGCGCATGACTATTATAGTTCTGGTCTGGTTCTAGATTTAACCCAAACAAAGCTATACAGGGTCGCTAAAAACTATGGAAACACGCTGTCCCTGCAAAAACGGTAAGAGATAAACAAATGAAATTTGCAGAGCTTAAAGTAGGTATTTTCTACCATATTTTACGAAGGGAATTAAAAACAAATCTTTAATTGTTTTTTCGTACGGCCTCCATATTGAATTTCTTAAATGGAACACTCTGTATATGACCTCATATTTAGATAGGGATTTTCAAGACAAATTCAATGATATAAGGGTTGCTATACTTATCTTGAAATGTTCTGGAGATAATCGCTATTCATTTGTCAGGGGTTTCATTATTAAAAAGTATGGAAACACGCTGCTCCTGCAAAAACGGTAAGAGATAGACAAATGAAATTGTTTGCCATGTTTTGCGAAGACAGTTAAGATCCAATCTTCAATTGAATTTCTTTAAATGGATCACCCTATATATATGACTCCAGACTTCGATAGGGATTTCTAAGGCAAATTTAATAATATAAGGGTTGTTATACTTATCTTGAAAGGTGTTTGTCTTGAACATTCCTATCCAAATATGGGGTCATATACAGGGTGCTCCATTTGAAAAAATTTAATACGGCGGCCGTACGAAAAAACAATTGAAGATTTATTTCTAATTACCTTCGCAAAACATGGCAAAAAATACCTACTTTAAGCTCTTCAAATTTCAAGTGTCTATTTCTTAACGTTTCTGCGGGGGTAGCGTGTTTCCATACTTTTTAGCGACCCTGTATACTAGTTTACTAAGATTCTTTTAAATTTATCTTATCGTTAGTGTGACGTCTAATTTTTAAATTATTAAAAGTGTACCGTGACGAAAAAAAAGGTTGAGAATCACTGCCCTTACCCTTCCTTTGGCCTTATATACTTAAACCTGACATTCTGTCCACCCGGTCAAATAGTATGAACAGTTGTTACAATATAGAGTTTTAGGTGCTATTATAAAGTTCATTGAGTGGAATTAACTGTTTTCATACAATATAATATTTCTCAATCTGGGAGGTTAAAACCATCAAAGAGTCACAAATGTCTTTAGAATTGTTGCCTGAAGCCAGTTGCTTTTCCATAAATTTGTAACACCAGATCATCCAATCTGCATAATAAAATAACTTATTTTTGCAAATTTCTGATGTTAGTTTCTTCTAAACTATTTACTTTTTAACAATTAAAATGTCCAGCTTAAGTTACATGTTCTTAAAACTTTCTTCCTATGTTGGCCTTTTCAATTCAGATAAATTTTTGGCATCTATGAGCTTTTTGAGCCAGTCAGATTTTTTGGATTGGCTAGTAATTTCAGCCTGTTCATCCTTGTGGAGCTGTTCTTCAAGCCACAAAAGCCTTGATCACTATAAGTTATCTACTTTTTTTAGAGGAGCTAAGTTCTTTTCTCACTACTAAACATAATGTTACCCCCATTTCTTTGATTTTAAAACCTTTAAACTAATGCAAGTAACTGACAGTAAAATTCAGTGCATAAAAATCTTTCAAAACGATATGTTTAAATCTTGCCTCTAAAAAACGTCGTGGATTTTGATCTTAGCCTTTTCTTGTGACTCGGTTGGATTTTTCCATTCATGTTGAATTTCCTGACAGTTTGTATCTTATCTGTAGATTTTCGTTTTCAGGCTTTGCTAATAAATGAGCTACCTGACTTTTTCAGCCATGTCAAGTTTACATCAGCCAGATGGAGACTAAGTGATTCAAGAAAGGAATTTGCCAAATTGTAGATTCTAAATATAAGGGGTTGAAAAATGCTGATCTAACACTTTATAAATGTTTGTTTTCAGATTTGTACATTTTTGCATTTGTAACTAAGGAGTGTCTTTTTAAAATCTTTATATCTATTGGTTGTATTGTAATCTAAATTTTAATATTTCATCTCTTTTTTTTTAGACTTTGGAATTGTACTAGGATGTAAATTATTTATAAAAGAAATTTCTGCAAAAGCTAGAGAACAATTATTAAATACTAACCAAGTCCTAAGCGAGGGAGATTTTATAACAAAACTAAACAACACTAACTGTAATGATTTAATGTCACTTAAAGAAGCCAAAAAAATTATAGACGGCACTAAAGATAAATTACATTTGACTGTGGTAAGAGATTTAAATGCCGGTCTAAATACTTCACACCAAGCACAAAGTTCTATTAGCACAACAGGAGCAGTTAATAATTTTTATAAAGGTACATTTATTTATTTTACTTTTTTGCATAATTTATGAAAATATATTTTAGATGACTTTTTAACTTCTCCGCAATCATATTCAAATCAAAATTTATATGTACAACCACCGACTCGAAATCCTAACATTAATACAAATGGAGGATTTGAAGATAAGATAGAACCAAATAGTGGGCCTAATTCATTACCTGATGACAAAAACAATTTAGCACCTAGGGGAAGATTAAGGCAACCATTATCAGAGGCTAATATTAATCAGTTAAATAGGAATAGTTTGGAAGGGTATGGTAGGACTAAAGGTCCAGACGAACCGCCTAGACCGCCTCCTCCAAGACCTGAAGGTAAAGATTTTTGATTTCATTTATTGAAATTAATTTAAAACATTTTTGTTATTTACAGATTATTATAGTAGTAGAAGACAGCTTTATGATGATGATCCTATAATTCAGAAAACAAAACAACCTGTGTAAGTATACACTAACCACACTAACATAAGAGCGATGATGCTAATTTGTAATTTTTTATAAGAACTATATTGATGTATTACATGTTTTCCTCAGGCCAGATGCTAGATACATTACATTCCATAAAGAAGGATCAGTTGGTATACGTTTAACAGGAGGAAACTTTGTTGGTATTTTTGTAACAGCTGTCCAACCTGGAAGTCCAGCATCATTGCAAGGCTTGCAACCAGGAGATAAAATATTAAAAGTAATTTTTCTTTTATTATCATTCAAGTAACAATTTTATTGTGAAAACTTGATTTATAGGTAAATGATATGGACATGACAGGTGTGACGCGAGAGGAAGCTGTTCTTTTTCTGTTAAGTTTACAAGATCGGATTGAACTTATTGTACAGTACTGTAAAGAAGAATATGACAATATTGTTGCTGCACAAAAAGGAGACAGTTTTTATATAAAGACTCATTTTCATTATGAAAATTCAGCCAAGGGTGAAATGAGTTTTAGATCTGGTGATATTTTTCATGTTATTGATACCTTATACAATGGAGTTGTTGGCTGCTGGCAAGTGTATCGAATTGGTAAATTTCAACGAAACTCTTTATTTTAAGTAATAAGCACCTGATCTTTTGTAGGTCGAAACAATCAACAAGGACAAAAAGGAATTATACCTAATAAAGCTAGAGCTGAAGAATTAGCAACAGCACAATTTAATGCTACCAAAAAAGAGATGTCTGCTAATGAATCAAGGGGTAGTTTCTTTAGAAGAAGGAGAAATTCAAATAGGCGATCAAAAAGCTTAGGAAAGGTTAGATTAAAAGTTATACTTACTTTTTATCTTGGAATTATTTTGAATAATTTGTTTTGTGTAGGAACATTGGGATGATATTTTATTTTCTGATACTGTTTCAAAGTTTCCTGCATATGAAAGGGTTGTTTTAAAACATCCGGGGTTTACTAGACCGGTTATTTTATTTGGGCCTATAGCAGATGTGGCAAGAGAAAAATTACTTAAAGATTTTCCAAATAAATTCATTTCTCCTCGTAAGTATTATATTTAATTGCTTCACTTTCTTCTCATTAAAGATAAATATAATATAAAATATTCTGGTTGATGTATGATTTGACTATGTTGATCATGGTTAGAACAAAAAAACTTAATTGATTATACATTTGATGATTATTTTTTGTCAATAATATTTTGAACAGTTTAATTATTAATATCTGATAAATTTTCTGTGAAATAAACCTATCATACTAAAATAGTTGAAATTATATATTGTTTTCTATTGCACATGCAAACAAATGTTTATCTTTTAGAATTAGATAACAATTTGGAAGATGCTAAACCTCAAAAGATGTCATCAAACATCATTAGGCTTTCTGCAATAAAAGAGGTTATATCTACTGGGAAACATGCTCTTTTAGATATTACACCAAATGCTGTAGAACGCTTAAATTATGCACAGCTATACCCAATTGTTGTTTTTTTCAAAGCAGAAACAAAAATTATTATTAAGCAAATGAGGCAAGGATTACCAAAGTAAGAGTTTGACTTTATTATTGTTTATTATTTTATTGTTTATACCAATATCTATTTAGTTCAAACTTGTTATAAGTAACTTATAGTATTTAAAAATGATTGATTTTATAGGTCAGCACATAAAAGTTCTAAGAAACTGTTAGAACAATGTCAAAAATTAGATAAAGTGTGGAGTCACATATTTTGTTCAACTGTAACATTGAATGATAACACTGATAATTGGTACAGAAAAGTTCGTGAAATTATAGATAAACAACAAAGTGGTGCAGTATGGATGAGCGAGAGTAAAGTAAGTAAACTTAAATGCATGTTTAGTATTATTCCTATTTGCTTTATTTTCAAAAATTCTTTTCTGTTGGGGTGGTGGTATACTTAACCTTTCTCTTTCTTTTTCAGCTGGGGATAGACTTATTTTCAGACATATACTTCCCTATGGTTCGTTATAAACCAAAAAATACCCATTCCCTTCCAAACCGTTACCGTTCTGCCTCAAGGCAACGTGCAAAACGTGCACCTTTATCAATGTACAGTAGTCCTCAATTCTTACCCCGCAGTAATTTCAATGCAAATTCCTCATATCATTCACCAAGCGAATGCAGTTTGTGCAGTACTCAATGTCAACAATATTTGAATCAAAGTATTTATCAGAATCAACCTTATGCAAGTAGTTCTCCTTATAAATATGATTTCAATTCTGAAATATGTTCAACTAACATGATGCCAAAGATGCAATCGCATGTTGCACGTAAAATTTTCATAAATTCTGACGGTATTTATGACTGTAATACCTTTCCTCGTAGTCGTATGCATGGTAATGAATTTTCTAAAGCTTTTAATGACTGTAGAAATAATAATAGCAATTATTACAAAATTGGTATTCCCTCTGAAGATCAAGAAAATACTTTTGAAGGTCATCACATTTCTCCATTAAAGTGTCTAGCTGAAAACAATTTGCTTTCATTAGATTCTGATAATAATGCAATAAATGAAGATCTAAAAAGGATTAAACGAGATGTGATGCCTATTAATTTTGACGTTCAGTCTCTTACTATAAAAGAAGAATTTTATGGTGACATTTAAAATAGTTTTGTATATTTTAGAATCTCTTCAATGTTTTTCAAGTTTTTGCCTGTTTACTGTTTTGGGCATATCATGGTGTTCTATAAGATCTGGTATTGGAAGGTATTGTTATGAAGAAATTAGAACAAATCTAGGTTGCTATAAAGAAAGTTTGTGAAAATAATTTTTTGAGTCATGACTCATGACAGTACAATGAATGCATTATTTTCTGAAAAGCACAGGAAATAAAAATGAACAAGAAATAGATTAATCTAAAAAACTATACCAAGCGATCATTAAAATTTCACATTTCAGTAGTCTGTGTACTTTTCCATAGGACATAGCTTAGACACAATGCATGCCAACATATAACCTATAAACCGATGATTTCTAATTGTTTCTAAATGCAAACTTTTAATTTCACAGACAATTTTATGAAATAAGCTAAGACATGATTTTTTTTCCTGAAATTGAAATTTACTTTTGTAAAATCTAAAATCAAGAAAAGAAAGAAATTATAGCATGACAAGTCAAGAAGTTTGATGAAATCTTACAACAAACGTTTAGATAATACTTAAATTGCTAAAGTTGAGAACACAGACTCATATTAGGCCATGTGGTATATATTGCAGATATGCAGAATGATACATCTATGGTAAAGTAGGATGGTTTTATAAAATCACTAACATCAAACACGTTACTCAATTTTCAACTAAAATACCAATAGGGAGGAGAATTTATATTACATAATGTATAAAAAAAGCAGTTGATCTGTTGTATATGATTTAATAACGATTGAATAATTGCACTAGAAATTAACAATGCATTCATAAGACAAATTACGTCGTCTGTTATTTTAAGTTAAAAAAAACTATAAATTTTTACATAAACTTGAAATTAATAGCAATTTTGTCACTTAATACAACAATATAACATTTATAGTGAATAGCGAATGAAGTTATTAAATTACAAACCTCCCTAATCATACCAGGGCTAGTTAAGAAGTTTGATAGCATTTCACAACACGTACCTGAATAATGCCAAAACTGTTAGGTGTCCCAAATTGAGTAGGATAGTATGGGTAACTTTCTTATTATTATAGTTAGAGCTTTAGTTAAATGTGCAATGTTGTGCAATTTTGTACGCTGATTTAGATTTAGGTTAGAAAGTTTAAAATTCATAACCGATTTGCAATTATTCCAAAAAAGTGAAAATTGCAGTTTTCTAACAAGTCTAATACCTCGGTAATTAAAAAAACTATGTAAAAAGTTTTAATATGAAAGTTGCTTGCTTCGGTGGTTTACACTTAAAAATGATGCCAAAACAAAATTTAAGATGGCTGATTCCTACATATTAATGGCAACATTCTTTTTTTAAATAGGCGCCATATTGGATTTTTACATGATTAAATAGAATTTAACCAAAGCTCTTAACTATAATAATAAAAAAGTTATCCATACTATCCTACTCAATTTGGGACACCCTGTAGATTCACATAATGCTATATTGCTGCAATCAGCAATTAATGTGGAAAAAGAGAATATTAAAATACATAGGTGATCCCATCTAAAAAATTGAATAAAGTTATGTTTCTCATTTCTTGGTCATCCCATATAAAAGAGATGACGTAGTTAAAATTCTAATGATAAGTTTATCACCACAATGTTTTTAAAACCAAATGTTTATCAGTTATACCAAGAAGATGGCTTGTTATATGTGACAATGAGAAAGTTGAATAATGCCGAAACTGTTTGCTTTAGGCCTCTAACTCTTTATGTATCATATTTTTATAGAACACATTGTGCAGGCAAGAAGAAACTTAGAAAGCACAATCATCCTTTTCTCAGCTTTTCCTAGTAACAGTCTTTGACGTTCCTACAGCGCACCCAACCTCAGAAAAGCCCTGGAAGATATGCTAACTAATTTCAATAACAAACAACGTCGACCAATCAGAAACGTAATTTTACTCGAGTACATTAACTGACAAAAAGTTGTCTTAAATCTGTTACATGTTATTGGCAGTGTTTAGTTTTATTTAAATTTTCCGCTGGAAGATTCTTGGATGCGAGTGTACTTGATCAACATGTAGCTTCCCCGTACATGCCCACTCAGGAATTTTCTGAGGTTGGTCGAGCTGTATAGTATGTTTTTATATTATAGAATTCAGAGTAGGCCTTGACATGATATTTTTCTAAGAGTGTACTTTGAAATTTCACTAAAAGTTACTAATAAATATTTATAGGTTAAAGATCTGTCATTTGTGTCATTTTTCTAAATAAACAAAATGTGGTAAAATCAAAGCCTACTTTGAATTCTACAATAAAAAAATGAGCTATAGAAACTAACGATGCTACCTTCTGAGTACAGACCATTGGAACAACCTGTATAATTTCCAACATTTTAGTATATAGTGTTGGGCAAAAGTATGAGAACCATGTAAATATTTAGGATTTTGACATACAATGAATTGAATACAACAAATATTTAGATTTAACCAGAAATATGGCCAATTGGAAAATTTTAAGTGGAGCACCCTGTATATTTCTAGATAGAGAATTGAAGTTCGAATTCAGCAATATAGCTCATTTGTTCAGTTTCAAGCACAGAGGATTAGCGCTGAGATATTCTGTACACGAAAAGTTTAATAACTTCTGTCCTTGTTATTCTAACGTTTTTAAACAGATATTGTGTTGAACGTACAGTATTGAGTTGTGTACATCTGCTGTCATTGTTTAATACATATGGCTGGAAAGAAAAATCCAAGAAGTAGTTGGAATTTTAATACATTTGAGGATGGTTCTGAGTCAATTACTCCACAGTTCTACTTCTACATTGATTATTATAACTAAAATTCGTAATCCATATTCTCAGCAAATGAATAAAATACGTTTTCAATTAAGATAATGCAAAAAAATAAGGGCGTTTTTATTAAAACTATAAATATACAATTTTTTACTCTGGTGTTTCTATTTAACAGAGATTGGTGGAATTAACCAGTGGTTAGTTTTGAATGTCGATGAAAGGGACGTCTTAATTTGTTCATATTGTTAAGAAACTAATCCGCTGTGCTTGCACACTGAACAAATAGGGTATACCAAGTTTGACCTGTCTATTTGGATTTGAATCAAATCCTAGCGATCCCTATTAAGATGAATTTGATAATTTAAATCGCAGTAGTTTACTGAAACAAATGAATCTTTGTTTTAATTTGAACAGTTACACAATAACAACAGATAGGTACTGTTTTATGCACATTTGTAGTTTCTCATATTATTCTTCTTGATGCCTAGAATAATAACAATATCTAGTGATACCAGACCAATAGGATAACCTTGTAGGTATTTTAAAATCTGATAAATTAGGATAATGCTCCTAGTATGAAATCTAAAAAAGAATGTCTCCATTAAAGTTAATAATTATTTATTATAATGATTATAATTAACAAAATCAGTACTAAACTTATCTTAAGATATATAAAAGATTTTAAGTGCATAATGGCTTGGAAATCTGTAAATAATTAATGAATTATACAGTAAATCCAAAGATTTTTGTATTTTATTATTGTTATATGAAATATGTTATTAGACTCAAGCCTTGTTTATGGTTCCTTGATTCAACAAAAAATATCAAACATTTTTGCTAAGATACCAAAAACACCTCAGTATCTATCAGTATTATTTCTCTTAATATACGGTTACACATAATATTTTCACATAACCTCCTCTTCATTGTAATCTTACTGCAGTACAGTAATGTAATTCCAGTCTTTAGCATTTATTTAGCACCACCAGCTATTGATGATCAAATCAATATTGTCATCAGGGTATGTTGTAGTTATATCTGATGTAAGTTAGAGAACTAACATACATTTAAGTTTTATAAATTGTATAAATGAATGTTAAAAGACGATTCATTTTTATATTTCACAAAGATATGGCAATAGTTGTAATATTCAAGCAGAATATTATTAATCTGAAAGCCATCTTTCAATACTTATCTCATTGGAACTTCTTGTTGGATTGCCTATATTTATTCTTTAGAAGTTCTGAATTCCAGAAAACAAATATTTCTTGTAATTGATGAATAAATTATTTAAATGCGAACTTTTGATTCATTAAACAGTTGGCTGTACATATAACTGATCTACATTAACTAATTAACAAATTAATGTTGCTTAATAAAACCAGTTTGCATAATGATAGTATCATATTTTTCTATATATTTTTACTATGTACATTATACATATATAATATAGTATAGAAAATCTGCATCGCATGTCTTTATTGTTTCTGTTTAATTTTATGTCTGTGATAATATATGCTTTTTATTCATAACCTGTTTGTTTTTTTTTTAATATAAATATGTTTTTACCAATAATATTGTGTTAATAAAGTGTGATATATTATCAAAACTATTTCAGTGTAAATTTATGTAGCCCATTTTACCGTGTGTAATATATTTTAGCCCGAAGAATCATTATCCGATGATTTCCTATTCCCCATGTCTTCACTTCGATTATCATATGCAAGTTCGCCAGAAAGTGACCTGGAGCATAGTCCAGGTCCACCTGTATCATCAGGTCTTTCAGGACCAGGCAATGGAAATGCTGGCAGATTAACAAAGGCCAGTTCTGACCCTAGTGTTGTAATGCCTGACAATAGCACTACTGACGTATTACCACCATACCAGGTAAGTCTACAATTCTTTCTTTTTTCTAATGGTTTTTAAAATCTTTCTTCTTCAGCCAACATATGATACAAGATATGGCTTTGGAAATCAAACATCTTCAGATCAACAAATATCTGGTTCACCAAATTCTCCTAATTTAGCAAAGAATTCAAATCAAGATATTCCAGGTAATTTAGAATCACAGAATCCCTACAAACAGAGTGGATTGTATTCTCATAGTCAAGATTATGCTAAAACTGAATATACGAAAGATTTACGAAATGACTATTCCAAAGAACCAAGAAATGACTATTCTAAACAAGAGTCCCATAAAAGACAAAGTAGTACATTACATGGACATTTTAATCATTCAAAAGGCCATAGCTTAAGTGAGCAAACACCCAGAAGAAGTCCTAAAGATGAAAGACTCTATGCTGCAGCACCAGATTTACCGCCACGAGTTGATAGAGCAGTAAAACCAATGGGGCTTCTTAGTACTCCTACAAAAACTCCTAATGGGTAAGTTTGGCGTAACCTTAGAAATCTCTACAATATTTTTTATTAAACATTATATTATTAACGTTTTAGCCGTTCTGCCCATGAAAGGTTATTTGGAACAAAACCACCTCAAGCAAACGAAAATGCAGAGCAAAATAATAATGCAGAAAATCCTAATTTCAATACTAAGCTAGGTTCACTAGAAAGAAGTGTTAATTCTAAATCTGTAAGTTGAATTATTTTCTTTTTTTGATTTCTTAATTTTACAATTCTTTTAGGATTCGTTGTCCAGTTATGATTCTTTTAAACCAAATCCTGGTATAGGTCAAAATGCACATGATGACTTAAAAACAACTTTAAGTAAAATTGATTCTGATAGCCCTAACACTCCTTCAAAATATGGCCCTAGATGGGATCAAAATAGACATGAACGACTTGGTTCAAAGTTAGATTTAAAATATGCTCTTGGTACGGCTGCTAATTCACACAACAACGATCCTGTTGATCAGAGTCCACGTAATTCTCGAGAAATTGAAAAAGAGTCTTCACCAATGGATCATTTAAATCCGAGATTAACTTCAGAAAGGGATCGACAAGATATCTACAGGTTAGTACTAGACCTAAAACGATTCAAATGAAAATTTGTATGTTCTTGTTCACATTTTGTAGATATTCTAGGTCGCCTGGTAAACAAAATACTCCAACAAAAACGTATATGGAAACAAAGACTGATTATGGGAAATATAGGTTAGTACATGAATAATTTTGGTACATAGAAATGCATGAAAAAAATTTGTTGCAGCCGTAACAATAGTTCCATACCAGAGTATGCAAGGAATTCACATCAAGATTTAACTCAATCACATTTAGCTATTCATAATATGCCCCCACATCATCATTCTCCCATGAAAAATAATTACCACCATTCGAATGGTTTTGATAATCCTGCTTTACCACAAAATGGACCTCCAAATACTTATAAACCAGTTCCTCCACCAAAACCTAAAAATTATAAACCTCCTTATAAAGGTCAAGGTAATTATGGTCCAAATGATGGAATGATACAGCCACCACTGCCATATCAGCATGGAAAAAGTCATAGTAATCCAGTGGTAGGAATTGTCTTTACATGTTTATATAAATGCAGTAATACCATATTGTTTTTCTTCTTACAGCAAGACCAGAGATCTCCTACAATGAATACAAAACATGACTATTATTATAACATGCCACCTAATAGTGTTCCAAACAACTGGCACACAGAAACTGCTGTAAGGTACAATGCTACAATGCATGGACCATATGACATGGCACCGCCATATGAATCACATAGGCATACAAATATATCATATGCATCGCGTAGTGAAATAACACCTATTTCACAACGAGAAAATGCTTACAACATGGAAAGTAGCGATGTATTAGAAGGACGGTTACCTGAAAGACCTAACATAGTTGATCTCCAGGGATCAAGAGAACAAAGAGGCTCAGCGTTTGAATTATACAGAAAACCAATGCATCATAATTTAAGGTAAGTTAAATTCTATTTTCTATTCATTGTATGTACACTGGTTTATTTCTACTGTATTCTGTTTATGTAGGATTCTCTATTCTTTTGAAGTATGAGGTAGTTATGGTATGTTAAGTGTTGGTTTTTGTGTGAATTATGTGTTTGTATATTTATTCGATTTGTGGTTGCAAAATGTTACTTATCTAAAAGTTGTTTAGATTAATTTATTTTAAATACTAATCTGTAATGCAATATAGAGATGGGTTGTATGGTATAAGACTTTATTTTGTGTAGGATGTTATAGTCAGCATTTTCAATGATTGCATTTGTAGTTCAAACAAGATCAACTGCTTTATTCTGAAATTTTCTTTTGGGTATATGCATTTATTGATATTGATAGTGAGACGACTACTTACAGTTTTAGTGGTTGAAACAACGAAGCTACCTAGATGGATTTGATAAATAAATCATCTGATACTTGTATTCTTGCATAGGATCCTCTCATTTTCTTTTTTTACTTATACTTTTAAAGCAGTGTTTATTAAAAACAAGTTGACTTGGAAAACCTAAAAGTGAAAATAAATTTTGCTTGCCTTACAAGGAACTTGTTTAGGAGAAAAAGTACTAGATAATAATTAAAATCCAACCTATGAGGGGATGAAAGAAGTTTAGTAGATACTAGAAAGTACATAGAAAAAACTTTTCTAATTGAGAAGAAAGATGATGATATTTAGTATCATTTCTATGGTGAAGCAGTAGTGGTTACTATGGACTATAAAGTTTCTCCAGCTGTGGCTGGTGTCTTTGTGTGAAGAGGAAAAGGTCAGGGGAATGGCAAAATGGCATCCAAACTCAGCAGTATTCTAAAGCATCACCTCCTACTAAATAAGAATTAGTACTGCATGTTACCAGTTTTTCCAGACACAGTGTATAAATGATCCTATGTGCAGTGCAACCATAATTAAAACTTGAAAGAAAATAAAGTTTTATACCATACAATGGAAAAATTGTCAGAAAGGATTTAATAGAATTTTTATTAAATTGCAACATTTGCTCAATAAACGTAAAAAAGTGATTAACGGTATTATAATTTAGTATAAAATTACTTTCAAATATTACCCATTCATAATAATAAATAATACATTCAGCATAACAACAAGAGCTTAAATAACAGCATGCTGTTATTTTGCATTTGCAGTGCAATTGGGGTGCTTTTTGCTTTGCATCTTATATTCTTTGCTTTACATTTACTTGAAGGTTGTGCTTTTATTTTTATATAAATAAAGAAAAAAAAGTAACAAAATTTTTCTTCTTTTAAGGGATCAGGTGGAGCAGTTTGCTTTTTATGGATCACAGCCTAACATAGCTCATAATTTTACGAATAATAATAATAGTAATGCCTCTACTAACATACCAAAAATAACACCTAAACTGTCAAAAACACAGTCATTTAACCATCGCAAAAAAGAGGGTTTAAGTACACCGCTCCTCTTTAGAAAATTGTTGTTTAGAAATAAAAACAATAATAAAGATAATACTTCATCGAAGATAAAAAAAAAATTCACAAAACAAGATCAGTTTAATGAAAACGATAGAGATAATATTAATGGAAATGTTGATGGTTGTGGTAGTGTACAGAATAGTAGGGACGTTACATCTGCCATAGTGGATTGCAATGGTGCAAAATTAGTAAATGAGTATTGGGGCGTTACATTGGATATTCCAAAGAATGCTATACCAGAGGGTAGGCGACAAGAAGTTTATTTTGTCATTACCGATCCTCGATTGTGTGAAAGTGCACCTCCTTTGGATTTGGAAAACGGTATAATATTTATTGCTGTTTGGTTTTAGATCTAGATGCCAGTGTACATACTATAACAGTATTGTAGCTGTATTACAACAATCTTTTAATAAGCTGAAACATTATTAAAGATTATAATTTAAATATGATACAAAATTTGGACTAATCTGCAAAAACAAATAAAAGTTTCATTTTTCATCTCACTAAATATTCTTCCATTAAATTAAATGACAGCCTGACTAACACATTAAACTGACATCTGCAATTTTACTGTGAAGTATCTACTAAATATTTCACAAATTTTCTAGTTTAGTATCCTTTAACAGAGACTAGGGTATGACATTCTGATGTTTATCTAGATTCTTTTTCTTATTTTGATGCACAGCCAAGTTGACATTGCAGAGGAATATAATCTTTGATAATTTGAATATTTACCTTCAGTACTTATATTATCTTCATTTCTTCAGAATCATGTGCTTCTGCCATAATTGCTTTACAATTAATTACTCTTGCAATACCACTAACCTATCCCAACATAAACAATGGAATATTCCAATCATTTAATAAAGGGATTAACTTTTTTCTTTTCCAACTTTGATAAGCTATATCTCTGAGAATGCTTTGCATCACTGTGCATATGACAATAATGATACACCTGTAAGCATTATCTGGCAACAGTGGACAGTGCATCACCGGTGTGAAGGGGTTGAGGTTATGTATCATGGTATTTAAAAGTATGACTGATGAAAGTTCGAAACCGATTTGATAATAAATAAACAAGTATCGAGGTTGTAAATGAAAGATGTAAGGGTGTGTAGATGAAAAGTGAGACACATTGTATGTATTACATCAAAAGTAATGTTCTAGCTTATTAATAAAATTTCTTATATTTTTTGAATAAAATTATAAACAGAGTTTTTTTTGTTTTAGGTGAGACAATGCTTTCGCCTCTTGTAATGTGTGGACCACAAGGTATCTTCTTAATTAATTTTCACTAAATTTATGTTTAAATCCCCTGTAAATATGGTGATAAACCCAACAGATATAAAAATACTGATGTATTATCTATCTTTAGATTGCAGTATATAAAATAGTTTTCACGTTCCTTATACATCAGTTCTGTTTATGTCCATTTCAGTATAAATAATATTAACATATTTTTGTTTTAGGTACTGAATTTTTAAAACCTGTGATTCTAAGTATTCCCCATTATGCAAATACTCTGCCTAGTTTAGGAATAAGTTTAAAAGCAACCGATTCAGAAAGAGACATCTGTACTGATTGGGACAATATACTGTTACCAAGCAATCATACAGCTAATACAGTATCAGTAAAAGTTGATCATTTTTAATCTTAATTTTTTTTTGAGTTTTTGTTTTTGTATTAAAAAAATATTTTTTAAGTGATTATCGACTGAATTCTATTCTATTTTTTTCTCATTAATTTTGTAAGGATTCTTTGTTTCAATTTTCAATTGTTAAAATTGAAGGACCATATTAGAATAATTGTTAATCGTAAATAGCTTTGAGTAGTATTAGGAAATTTTTTGATGCTCATTTTATTAACAAAAGATTGCAATAAAAATTTGTGATTTCATATTAAGGAGCAATAACGATTAAGTTTGAGTTATTAATTGAAACTTTTTTTTATGTTTTATATAGAACAGATTTATTTACATGTAAATTTTATTTTTTATGTATTTCGATCATATCATTATTATAATTTTTTTAGTGATAAGTAGTACATTTTATATACATATATTAATAATTATAACTTTCAAGCTCAGAATGTATAATGAAGTTAAATAAAAGTGAAATTTCTCAGAAAAAATGTTTGATTACGATTTCTACAAAATAAATACTTTCATTTTCTGTTATACTTTTATCATTGCTTTTATTTACTAATAGTTATTTCATCAAGAAAGGAAGAATAGCAGGAACAGGAACTGAATTCTAGGGTTATTTATCACTTGGTTTTTAGCTGTTTATTCAAAATTTAATGTTGTGATTAACTTCAGACGTTCATTCTTTTATGTTTAGGGTGACCATCTCTCCGGTTTAAACCTGAAGACTCCGGTTTTTGATCTGTAATTTCCGGGCTCCGAAAATAATGTTAATTTCTCCGTTTTTGTCAAGATGCCCTGGCCAAAACCCACAGTTAAGTTTTCACAGTCATTGAACAATCCAAATTTCTGGCGCGATTAAATACGGTCGTCGCATTCGATACAAAATCAATGCCAACCACATCTTTCCTTGTCTGGATATCAGACTGTCATCACAAAATTATATGTCAGCTACTGGGTAAGTATACGAAAACACGAAAGCGCCTCAATTTAGAATGTCAAAGGCTGTACATTTTGAAAAGTAATCAGCAATGTAGTTTTTCACTAATTCAACATGTTAACATTATTACATTTATGATATCTGAAATGAAGTATAAGTCTGTAAGTGATTTGGGCCAAAACAATCAAGATCAATAGTGTTGTTAAGTTAAACCTTCTGGTGTGGAACACTATAAAGATGACAATGGTAATACCTTTTATGGTAAAGTGGCCATACCTTTTCTGTCCAAACACCTGTGAAGTGTTGCACACAGTATGACATTGTAACTAGACGTTCTACTAATATGTAGAACTGCCACCAACTAGAAATGTATTAGATAGAGAAGGAAGTGTGAATAATCAAAATCGACGCGAATGTATGTCGCCATAGGCGTATCACAAACAAAACAAGACAGAAGAGTAAGCTTGATCAGTGGAGGGCTAAGCCTGCCTGTTAGTCTATTAGATGACTTGATGATATCGTTAGCTGTAGTCTAATAGGGAGAAAAGACTGACCAGTAGCCACCGCATAGGGCAAAATCTGACTGTATGATAAAAAAGTTTTTTTTGAGCAATTCAGCTCAGTCCAGCAGCAGGCATCCAGAGGCTGTTTTTAAGATAGTACTTCAAAGGGATCTTGTAAACCAAAAGATATAAAGTTGGTTAAATTAGAAAAAAGCTGACTAGTTTGGAATCAGTGTACCTATTGGTGGTTTTTGTCTTTAAAACAATTTCCAGGTTTGTTAAATACCTGCAAAACGTTAAGAAAATGCTCTTAGCTAACTTAAAATTGAGCATCAAGGTGCTTCTGTAATTTTTGTTTTCAATGAAGATAGAACATCCATCTGATTTTGGTAACATTGGATAGTAGCTAATTTCGAATGATCTTCAGTGATTTAAAGTTAAGTGTCGGGCCTATCAAACGCGGGGTCCGATTGGAGTTTTCTTTGTTAAGACCTCCACTTGCTACTGGTGGGTAAAAAAACACGAAATAGCTAATTTTTGATTAACCCTTCATAATCATCTTTGACTGGAAGTACAAGATCCCACAAGCGCAGAGTCCAATTGGATCCAGTCAGTCCAATGTCCTGCTAAAGTTGTATGTATTTTATTATAAAACTAATTACAGAATTGAATTCGTGCCTACTTGTCTTTTCATCTAAGGGTGAAAAACTAGGACAGAGAACTAGTACCTACATGGAGGCTCAATACAGCGTTTTTAATACTATTGCTAATGATCATCTTATTTATGATTATATTTATTTAATCAATACTGGTTTGTTTTATTTGATCTAATTAAAAGGTACTGTTCACTTACCTTATCTGTTTTTACATTTGTATGTTGTATAATTGAAAGAAATAAACACCTCACAAGCACGCGATTTATTAACCTAACTTTTACAGCTATTTAGATCCTGCTGCCACCTTCAGTTTGAACAAAATCTCATAAACCGCCATTTTTTCTACATGGGAATTCTCAGGAATTAAAAACAAATGCAGTTTAAAACAATTTTAGACATTTTACAAATAAATAAAAGATTGACTGCATAAACGTCAACAAAAACATAGTAATAGATCTTTGAGATCACACTATTATTATTTACGGACCTAGAAAACATCTACCAATAATTCAATAATTCCGCTCGTCAACAAACAGATATATATCTTTGGGATCAATGTTTTTATCTTTAGAATTACGAGTTGTTCTTTCCTTCTTTAGGCAAGAAGGCTATGTACCCCCATTCCTCTTTCTGCTAATACTTTGATCGCTTTTTATCTACTCTTATAAATAATGATAAAGAACTTTTTAGGTTATGTTTTCTTTAAAACAACGCAATTAGCAGGTAGGAGATGCATACTCAGAGTGTTGAAACTGAACACTTAAAAAACACCAAATTCTACCTAAGCCCGAACTAATTCTAAAACAAGTATTTATTAGAATGTTTAAGTACGTACTTGAACAGTAGGCTGTTTTCAAAGTCAAACTAAAAACTTCTATATTCTTGTGGTTACAACTGCAACATAAACATACTGTTATAATACGTACTAATCATAAGCTAATTATTAGATGTCACTACAAATTACAGTAGCAGTCACTCAGGGAAAAAGTTTAATGTAAAAATGACGCTGTATTACTATTTCCTTTAATCCGTTTTTTTATACCCATGAAACGTAGCGTCAAGAGGAAATAGAAATCTTATTTACTAAACAATTGGTAAGAAGTAGTATTTCAATAACTTGCAACCGTGTAAATGTTTACCAAATGAATATTGAGCCCTTCGGGTATCAGAACCTCTCTTCTTTTTCTTATTTAAAGCTATTGCCTGTTAGAACTGTACCTATCATGATGGCGTTTCTACTGATATTAATGAGGATGCCCACTTTGTGTTAATTTTTTTAGATTATCTTCCTGGCTGTCTTTTACATCGTGAAGTTTGTGTGCCCATTATTTTTGGCAACCGGCTATTTCTCATGGCTCTCATGCATTTATCTAGTTTGTCTCGTATGTTGCACTGTTTTCATATTTAGTCGTTTGATACTGTTATGGATGCGTTAGTGGTTTATGTGACTCATACTAACCAGTTTGCTTTACTTTCATATGTCTATATTTCCAGAAAACATCTAGGTATATTCAATATTCCGAAATACCCTGATGGTTAGCGTCGGTGTAAGGGAGTGCAAATAAAGCACCGCGGTGACTAGGCGCTGAATAAAAGGCAATTGAAACAGACATTAAACCTTGTTTACCATACGAAGGCTTCTTAAGAAATTCTACTATAGGCGTCAAATAATACCCCAGCGCCAGGCTTGGTCTAAAGATTCTTCTAGTCTCGAATAGAATGACGTAATTCGTAATCACGATTTATAATCTGTTGGTTATTTTAGTGTTTACGAGTGTTTAAAGTAGATTCCTAGTGTTTTCCCCAGAACTCTCAGGTTTCTTCTTATGATTATGAAAACCCATATCTGTAAGTCATTAAATTCGTTTTATAACTTTACAATTTTGTACTTATTGTACAATTATCAACGTAGTATCACAAATTATCTGAAGATTCTTCTACGTTTTGAATGGCGTGATCTAATTCGAAATGTCGAACTAATAATCTGTTCGTTATTTAGTATCTTCGAACTTTTAAAGTAAATTTTCAGCGTTTTTCTGTGAATTCTCAGTGTCTTTTCAATATCTCCCGACTTTTAATAACATTATGAAAACAAATTAGATTTGCAACTTTTGCAGATTCTAGACTACTTTTTGCACAATCAGCATATCACCGCAAATTATCTAAAAATCTTTCTACGTTTCGAATAGCAAAACGTAGTAGATAATCTGGAAATAATAATCTCTTGGTTATTCCGTCTACGAATGTTTAGAGTAGATTTCCAGGGTCTTCTCCGAATTCTAAAAGTTCCCAGAATATTTGCATTTAATAACATTATGAAAACCCACATTTGTTAAGTCTCTAAATTCGATTTGCAACTTTACATTCTGTAAATTCTAGACATACTCTTTGTACAATCAGCGTAGTGCCACGAATTACCTAAAGTTTGTTGGTTATTTAGTGTCTTTGAGTATTCAGAGTAGATTACCAATGTTTTCTCCACAATCTCCAAAGTTCTTTTCAGAATTTCCAGACATTTAATTATGAAAACCCATATCTATAAGTCCCTAAGTACGAGTCGCAACTTTGCAAGTTTGTAAATTCTAGACGTACTTTTTGTACGAATAGCGTAATTATGCCTAATGTCACGAATAATCTAAATGATGGTTTGTTGCTGGACTTCTTTTATTAAACTCCTCTGTCATACGAGGGTAGTTTGAAAAGTCCATGCAAAGTCAGAGAGATGGCACTACTGGCGCATATCGAGGTTATGTTTAGTTAGTAGCATCTCTTGGAAGAACACACACCAAGTTTCAGCCAGATCGGTCTATTTCTTTGTGTTTGGTATTCGTTTGAATCGAGGAAGTCGAGTGATTTTCAAAAAATGGACGAAAAAGAATTTCGTGTGTTGATTAAACATTACTTTATGAAAGGCAAAACGCCTCAGGAGACTAAAGAGAAGCTTGATAAACATTATAGTGACTCTGCACCTTCGATTAGAACAGTTTATAAGTGGTTTCAAAATTTTCGGAGTGGCCATATGGGCACAAGTGACGCTGAACGTTCTGGACGCCCTGTTGGCAAGGAATAATCCTCATCGACTATCTGGAAAAGGGTAAAACTATTACAGGTGCATATTATTCATCGTTATTGGACCGTTTAAAAACCGAGCTGCAAGAAAAACGCCCACGATTGGCCCACAAAAAAGTCCTTTTCCATCACGACAACGCACCAGCTCACGCCTCAGCAGTTGTGGTCGCAAAATTAATGGAAATAGGGTTCCAACTCGTTTCACATCCCCCCTATTCTCCAGACTTGGCTCCCTCGGACTACTATTTGTTCCCCAATTTGAAGAAATATCTGGCGGGAAAAAGATTTTATTCAAACGAGGAGGTGATTCCAGAAACGAATGGCTATTTTTCAGACTTGGACAAATCCTATTATTCAGAATGGATCAACAAACTAGAGCAGCGTTGGACGAAGTGTATAAGCCTAAAAGAAGACTATGTTGAAAAATAAAAAAGGTTTACCCCAAACAATTAAGTAGTTTTTATTTTTGCACGGACTTTTCAAACGACCCTCGTACATACATGTATTGCCACTTCCGAGCACTTTAATGACATTACTTGCTGTTAGTAATTACTTCCACTTCTAACTTGCACCTCAATGTATCTCTAAATATTTTAATGCATTTACTGTTTTCTTTCGATATTTTCATATTCCATCTTTTGGTACTACTAATATTGATAATAACAACCTCTGTAAATTGACTTCGGTATCAGCAATTAGGGCGGCATAATTTGCGTAACAGGATATTACTTCTACTGCCGATCAGCTCTTCTACCCATCCCGATGATTCCAGTTTTATGTTATTGATTGGTATTTTGTGCATTACAATATCGAATAACATGGGACTATGGAAATTATCCTTCCGAACTCTTTTAACAAACAAAAATCTTTTTTGTAATTTTAAATAAATTACACACAAAATTATTATTCACACTGTATTAGAGAATATTTAAATCCAAAGTATAAGAAAAGTCAGTAAAATCAAATCATAGGTAAACAAGGTGTTATAGATGGCATATCGACGTGTCCTTTCATATACGTGCGACATTCAGCATGGCACTCTTTACCAGAAGTTGGGGGCTTACAGAAAGCTAAAAATCCTCTAATGCATTGACATGTCGCTAAGACATCCTGCGTATCTTGATCCAAGTATTCTTGTACTCTTGGATTATAAAAGTCAGCTTCTGATGCTAATAACGTTTTATAAAAATGTCCCTTTAATCTGTTTCTAGGACTAAAAGTTGTTATAGTTAAAACAATTATAAATATGTAAATTATTGAAAATAATCGATTTGTATTGGACATTCTGATATAATGCAATACTATCGTGTTATCCAGTTGTTACATGGTAAAAATGTTATAATAATAAACCTTTTTAGTATTTTTAATTTTGAAATAATGTAGCAATAAAGTGATAACTATTGTTTGCTTTTAATGTTTAAAAATAATTAATGCGTCAACTTTCATTGTTTGTTTGGTATTTTAATATTTATGCGATTTTGTGATTGAAAACTAGATGTGTAAAAATTTCTTATCAAAATAAGAGTAATTAAAATAAGTTCAACATATTTTACGTTTATTTCACACGAGTAGCTGATATGATAAACGCCGCATTATGACATTTTAAAATATTGTTTACTACGCAGTTGTATCCGTATTTCGTAGTACATTGTGATGCAAAGTTTATGACCAAGAAACAATTCCAACTGATTTTTTTTTCACTTCATCCTTCACTAATGGAAAAATATACCTTGAGACTCGAATTTTGAAATAAAATTGATATGGTACGACAGGCAATTAAAAATGTTATTAATAGTAAAAAAAAATGAATCCCGTACTTCTGATTTCCAAGCTATAAATTTTTCAAGTTGAAAGTTTTTGATAGATTCAGTATGCAGAAAAGTTGATGTTATGACACATGTTTAAATAAATACGAGCATAATATACCTATTATGCGTTCACAGTTTTTTTTTCATGGGGGTTGGCCATGAATTTCTTTTTTGTTAAGTTGTTGTACATAATAGGTATTTTAATTGTTATTTCGTTATACAGCTTGGATAAACTCAAAACTAATCGCTGTTACTGCGCAAAATAGAACCTTGTTGCCAAATCTATTGCCTGTTTGAAATAAAAGTATTTAGACAGTTAGGATGTCTTCTTGCAAATAGATTATTCCCATAACAATTTGATATTGTTTCTGTTATTAGAGGTAATGATAATAATAATAATAACTTACTAAATTGAAGACATAAAAATTGCTAACAATGTTAATTTCATTTCATACACAATGACAACATTGCGTTAGTAGGTGTTCTGCCATGCAGTCTAACCTAAAATCGTTTAAAAAACCTAACCATACATGTAAAACCAGTTTAAACTAAAAAACTAATCTTCACGCTGCTAAATTTGGCGAATCTTCATGGCCAACCCTAATGCAAAACAACTGTGAACGCATCATATTTGATAATTTTAATGGCATTTGTTTTTATGCACTATTATGCGTATTTATGCAGTGGCGTAACAACTACCCCCGTAATCCCTGCAATTCGGGGAGGGGACCACAAAGAAAAGGGGCCCCGACAAGATGAATTTTATTGCTTCCTTTATTTCCTTTTAATTCTGCAATTAATCGTTCGTTCTGTATCGTTGTATCATCATCAATTCATCAGTTTATCAAACAGTAACACTAACTCTCAAAATTGTAGTATTTTTCCAACTATTACTAAATAACCAGGGCATGGTTTGCACGTGTTTAAATTACGAATCCAAATTCCATTCAGAAAAATGTCTTATTATTTTTCAGTAAGTAAGTACATAGGTTGTAAATCATGAGATATGAAAGAATCTTCGATACAAAAGAAACTTTTAAACTGTAATACGATAATGCACTTCTGGAAAACCCTAACTGTCTTTCCTAGAAATCTATGAAAAACATAGTCGGTGTCTTAAACGAAAAGTTAAGACTGCTCATTGTTAATTAAAACTTAATGTCGAATGGGGTGATTTGTATGAACATTTATTTTGCTGCTCATTTCTTATGAAAAAGCTCGTCCGTTACTGAACTACTTGCTTTTATTTTTAATTTTTTAAATAATGCCTAAAAACGAGTGTATTTCCCAACAAACAGAAACTAACGTCAGAAATGACGTAGAAAAGACGTCCGCATAATGGCAATAAGTCACATCCCAGTGACGTCAAAAGTACTTCAAAACGTGACGTCAAAAGTTTGTCATCAAATATACGAAAGTACGAGCTAGCATTACGTTTTTACTACATCATACTTACCTATGCTACTGACGAAATGCAGAAATCTTATTACTCAAGCAGTCGTACACTATTTTTTTTTTTACTTTAAAATATTTATTTTCTAATATTAGTTTTTTAGTACAAATTAGAAGAATCTCAGGTTGCAAAGGCTTTACAAAGCATACTTTAAGAAATTTACAGTTATTTATGTTGCATTTGTAAAATAGGTTTTTATTAATACTTTTCCAAAGTATATAGTTAAACAGAGAGTATTTTCATATTCCCTATATACAGGGTGTCCCACGACTCGACTGTCATGGGTTAAAGGTGTGTTCCTTGGATAATTTCAAGTCGAAAATACCTAATACATACATGTTTGAAACTCACTAGTAAAGGAGTTATAGGCGATAGCATTTTCCATAAAGAAATGGTTTCGTTAATTATTATGCATTGTTGTTATTTAAAATTAATGCGGGAAGTAGGCTGGTGAATAGTTTTGTCACATTGATATTACAACTGATTCTTATTTGACGTTTATCTTGCATTATTTTTGCCATTTTAACGTTCGCTAATGGCTACATTTTCATATCATGAATATCCGACATTCACTTTATTTATGGATACTGTGACGGATGAATGATATTAAATTTTAAAGAATTTAGCATAACATTGTGTTTTATTAATAAAAAATATATTTAACACAAAGTTATTTACATTAATTGTTCCACTGTCGCTCTTCCATTTCCGTCACAGTATTCATAAATAAAATGAATGTCGGCATATTCTTCATCTGAAAATGTAGCTATTAATAAACGTTAATGTGGCAAAAATAATGCAAGATAAACCTCAAAAGAGAATCAATTGTAATGACAATGTGACAAAACTATTCACCAGTCTACTTCCTGCATTAATTTTAAACAATAACAATGCATAATAATTAACCAAACCATTTCTTTATGGAAAATGCTATCGCCTATAACTCCTTTACTAGTGAGTTTCGGACATACATGTATTAGGTATTTTCGACTTGAAATTACCTAAGGAACACACCTTTAACCTATGGCAGTCGAGTCGTGAGACACCCTGTATATAGTCATTGAATTAATAGGTTCGACTATAATTAATATCATAAAAGCTGAAATTAAATAATCTCCATTTTTTTCAGTCACTATACCACTCAAGGTATTACAAAACCAACCAATTAAGTCAAATTATTCGATATGTAAAAACTATCAAACGTCTAATTCAGCTCCGATTTCTATAGAAATAAAAGAATCATTCGTTGGTTTTAAAGTTGTAAAAAATCAAATCACCGTAGAACTTCAAAATGTTATTTTAAATAGTTTATCGGAAATTGGTATTGATAGAAATAAATGCAGGAGGTAGACTTATGATGGGGCTGCCAACATGAATGGTATACAGGGTGTCTCAAATTGAGTAGGATAGTATAGGTAACTTTATTATTATTAATATTATTATAGTTAGAGCTTTGGTTAATAATGCTGTGAGATTTTGTATGCTGATTCAGATTTAGGTTGGAAAAGTCTAAAATTCATAACCGATTAGTAATTATTTCAAAAAAAAAAGTGAAAACCGGGGTTTTCTGAAACGTCAAATATCTCCGTAATTTAAAAAGCTATGTAAAAAGTTTAAATATGAAAGTTGCTTGCTTCCATGAGATACACTTAAAAATGATGCCAAAACAAAATTCAAGATGGACGATTCCGACATATTAATGGCAACTTCTTTTTTTTAATTGGCGCCATATTGAATTTTTACATGATTAAGTAGACTTTCTTTTTCAACGATGTATAACAACCTATAGTATTTTTACGTTATTTTAGTCAGTAATTCAGAACTACCAACATTAATATAAACCCGAAAGGCGCGCAAAACTATGTAATGTAGTACTGTTTTGTTAGCAATGTCAGTTCATCTACCCTTGCAGTTAAAGTGTTGCTTTTAGCACCATAGGTTGAGTTGAACAAAACACACTTTAACATCTGCTATAAAATAAAAATAATAATAGTCTGTCTTTTTTACATCAGAAAAATGTTGAAAATGTAGTGTGGTAACGTCGCACTACGTCATTACATGACGTAATTTCATTCTTAACGTAAAAATACTTTATGTTTAAATTAAAACATACCGACAATATTAATTGTTAATCTTAAATCAATTGAATAACAATAAAACAAAATTTGTTGTTCGTATTTTTTAATTTAAACATATGTTTTCACTTTTTTTTGGAGTAATTGCTAATCGGTTATGAATTTTAAATTTTTCTAACCTAAGTCTGAATCAGCATACAAAATTGCTACAATAATAAGAAAGTTACTCATACTTTAATTAGAGTTAGTGATATTCGATCTTTCCCCTACCACTGTCGTCAGAGCTAATCGAGTCGCTACAAATGAAAATAACTGATTAATAATTTAAACTATTTTGTTTTTCTTACCTGCTTGACATTTAATCCCTTACGGGTTCACCAATACGTAAAATGGCACTAACATTATTAAAATCATTATCATTTGCAAATCGTAATGTAACGGTTATGTTTCTAATGACGCCTCCCAGTACCTCAATTACAATTAGACGTCTAGGTCCAACTTCTCTTGGAAACTGTAAACTGAGAATTTTATGCAACATTATTGAATATGTTGTAACGTCTGTAATCCTGCCTGTGGTCACTGTAACGTCTAGTTGTAGCACACCCGCGCCTATAATTACGCTACCTCTAAAGGATAAATTTGGATTTTTACCAGTACCTTCGTTTACTGTGATTTAAATATTTTCAATGGTAAGGTCAATTTTAAACTATTTCAATACCCTGTCTAGTGTTCTAGATAATTGAAATCTCCCGAACTCTGTTATAGTATAAGTAAGCAGTTAAAAATTACATTATAGTTAGTTACCCATATCGTAATGCAGTTGCAGAATCATGACGAGAAGCCCATCTGGTTGCACATAATTTTTTAACTGTGTACATCAGATTTTTACTCATTGATTTAACATTTGGACATTTTTTACACGAAGTTTCTTGATTTTGAAATCAACCTGATTTTCCCAAGCAGTATCAACTATCACCGTAACAAAAAAAGACAGTAAGTGAAGTTACTGCAGAATATACAATGAAGTGCAGCCATGTCAAAAAAGAAATATGCAAAAAAAGTTCAAAATAAATGATAAATTGCAAAAATTAAAAGTAAATAAGTATAATAGATTGTGTCTAAAGCAAAATTGATTAGTTGCTTGTCCTTCAAATTGTACAAAAAGAAATATGATTCTATTAATATGGCTTCTTTCTCTCTTTAGATAGACAATCTATTTCTATTTTTTGGTTATACAATTATGTTTAGGTTGGTTTTGTTAGATTTTATTTGCAATTTTTCCTTCAGATTCCATTTCAGAACTTCTACTGAATATGTTTAATATTCATTATTGTTTCTGTTATTTTCCATATTTCGTAAAGATAACCTGCAACATATTTTCATTTACTTTATTATTATCATCGTTCACGGTATTGCTGTTATAAATAGTAAACGAACTATTTTGTTGTTGTTAACCACATACTATCGATTAAAACTACAATGTTGCTTAAGTATTCAACAATGTTTCTCGAACAAGGTTTTCATAATACCACAAGTGGTTTGATATTATCGTTTTTGTGCTATCGTCTAAGTAAAATGATTTTTAAACTAGGAGTTTTGTTATCATTTTGATCGTATCATATTGCTTACAGGCAATACGCAAGCATAAATTGATGACGACTAGACAACCATTTTTCAAACTGAACATGTAGCCGATTTATCTTATGTTGATTGCGGAGTCATGGCCTTTTCAAGTTGCATGTGGACATTTTAACTTTCGGATGTACTATCTATCATCCCGTTATTTACCAAAACATCATAAATACAGGGTGTTCCGTAACATACATTTGATATTTCACCAAAGTATAGTGTAGGTCATTACAAACCGAAAATAAAGAGCGACTATTTTGGCTATTACACAGCCCCACAAAAAAAATAAAGGTTTTGACCTGGGATCATGACTATAGTAGTCCGATGTTTAGTATAGGAAAAGTGCTGAACATGCACTAAAGGTTTATGTCCAAATACCAAACGTTTGCTGTTTTAAGCCATTTTCTGCGTATATGTATTGTATTTTAATCTAAGGGGTGATTAAGACCCATTTTGGAGTAGTCTAATCTTCTCAGGGAGGGGAGGGAGGGATGTGTGGCCATATACTGGAGGTCAATTTTCAAATGCTATACATTTACGTTCTTCATCAATCTTTTACATTTAAATATTTATCGTATTTTGATGTAAGGGGTGGTTTTACCCTTTTTAAACACCCACATGGCTGTTGGTTTAACCCCCTCGTGGTACTTGCTTGATATTTTATATATAAAAATTTTCTGCATGTGTGATTTTGCTCTATTTTGGGAGTGTTTTTTGCTCTAGCGCAAGATTTTGAGAGTATATTTGTTATTCTGAGATCGGATTCGGTTCAGCGTTGAAAAATACATCGGACTACTATAGTCATGATCCCAGGTCAAAACCTTTATTTTTTGTGGGGCTGTGTTATCAATATTGAAGGAAGTATGAATATTTTTAATTTCAGACTGAAAAGTACAAAAAATCAAAATTCTTAATTACGCTAACCCGCTATAATAACATTGTTCAAAATGTTTGCCAGCCCTGACCGAGTCTTGTGCCAAAAAGTCTACGTCAACAAGGTTTCGTCGATTTATTTCGGCACAAGACTTGGCCAGGGCCGGCAACCATTTTGAACAATTACACCGCTGGTTAGTGACAAATCGCCGATTTAAGTGAAATTAGATGATGTTAATACAGTGTCGTGGGTAGAACCTTGAAATAATTACAAAAATCCACATCGCGTTTGGTTTTCTCATAATTTGAGGTTTCTTTCTATATAAGATGCAAAATTTAAGAATTACCCTATTTCTTATCCAATTTTTTATTGCTTAAAAAAACATATGATAGCAACTATAAATGCCACGAGTTTTCTTTAAAATGTTGTATTGGCAAGAAGGCCATAACTAGAATTGATTTTGGGACGGGAGGAGTTAAGTAAATGTAAGTCTTAATTGCGTGCCGCTTTGAATGAAATTCGGTAATTCTGATAGGTACATTCTCAGGTGTAGAATTTCGAAAGGCTTGAAGAAATCTCACATCATGTCAAGTTTTTTATAATTCGATTTTTATTAGTTCATCTCATAATAACATGCGAGCATTGCGCTTGGACATTTCTTATTCTGTTGTAAAATAACAAATAAAAACTTATTACCAGACTGTCGCCGCTACTGCTACCAGTGGCAACAAGAAGAAGGGTAGTGACGTGGTATACGAGTCCACTCCTTCCTCCAACAACACATGGTGGCGCCCGATTGTTAGCATTAGCAAAATAAACGGTTTTTGTTCCTTATTTCTCGATTATCTCATGCAAAATATTTTACTCAAATTCCAAAAAAATCTTACGTGATATCAGCAAAATCTCAAGTTTAGTATAATATATTTACGTTGTTTTTAGATAAGCCATACAACCATGTATGCTTCCCAAACAACATTCTTAACAATGTTGCCTTCTTTGCATTTTAATCTAGTTTGTTTTATTACTTCATACTTGTCAGACAATCAAATCAAAGAATACTTGACATTTGCAAATTTGAAAAGTATCTGGCAACATACTAAGCAATAAATGATAGAAAACATAACCATCAAATTTCAATTTTAAAATCATTTCGACATTTACACGATTTTGCATCTCATTCACGTAGCTCGAGCTGTTAGATTTCCACGGCTAAGTCTCATCTAAAAACACAGTAAATAATGAATGAAATAACACATTCAAATCAAAATCGGTAATTTTTTAAATTTTATAGACCTGCATAGATTTGTAGTGGGTTAGTGCAAATAAAGATTTTAAGTAAAATTGCGTGTTTTGTAGTTTTCAGTTCACAACTAAAAATGTTCAGATCGAGAATAACCAAAATGGCCACTCTTTATTTTCGACTTAAACCACACATTGATGAACTATAATGTGTATCACGGGACACCCTGAAACTATTTCTGCTTGTACAGGCTGTACTCTATAGCTGACACATGTCAAATTGCAAGTTTCTTTTTCATCAAATGTTATTTGATGCAACGCTTTCTAATAAGAGATTTTGATAAACAACAAAGAAACGCCCAAAATTTATCATGTTTGCTTGCAACTTAGTAGGTCGATAATTCCGTAAGCGGAACAAATCGACTATAGATAGATTACGCTAATATGCAAGGTTTTGTTGTTTTGAAATGAATAGGTGTAACTGAATGGATTCCGTATCACGTCAGGTTTTTTCACAAATGACGGAAATGAGAAAATTTAAAAAAACGTAATTTTGTAATGACATTGCTATATGTTCTCTGGTGGGGCAGAATGATTGTGTAAGGAATAGTAGCAATAGGTTTTGGGCAACATATCATCAAATGTCTCAAATATAGCCGCTTGAATAATAAACAAAGCAGTTCAATTTTACTCATGCATTAAATTCTTGTGATGTTTTTCACTCAAAAGTCTCCAATATGCTTAAACACCTTAGAAATAACAATGCATTAACTAAATTACATAAATAATATCGTTATGAATTTATAATAGTTATTAAATTGCACTGCCAGGTGCATTTTATGCCAATGTTACAATTTAAGTGCAAAATTTTATGCACGACCAGGAAAAAAAGGATTATTCTCGTATCAACTGGGATTTAAAGTACTTAACAATGCCCTAGGGCGACAATTTTATTTGTTTATTATATTTTACTGCTAATAATAGGGAGTTTTTGCATGACGTAACTACGGCAACATTAATAAATATCGCATTTGATTGAAAAAGTAGTTTAAACCGATAAGATGAATTATATTTATAATTACGACGTTGCTAAGCAACTTCTTTTAAAATACAACATGCAAAACCTCCCTTGTTATGTATTTTGTTTGATTCGTAATAAACCATTATTATTATTATTATTATTATTACTACTACTAAATATAAATCACGTAATCGGACACGTGAATATGTATCTTCGATTTTTCGTTATCATCAAGGTGACACTCGCTTCAAAAGCTATAAAATGATTATGCAAATTAATTAAAGATAAAAAAAGTATAAATATTTACATTTGTAGTTTTACTTCCTGTTATATATTATAATTTAATCTTTGTTTTTTTGAACTTTCAACACATCATCATTCATCAAACATATTTTTAAATCTTAATAAAAGTCAACTATTGTCCTCGAACCGCGTTGGATGTATATCCACAATTTTAAACACATTTTTTGCTGATTCCTAGAAGTTTTGTAGAAGACAAAAGAAATTACTTTTATAGGTTTGAAAAGGTCACGTTCTCTTCTACCTGTCTTGTTGATAGCTTGCGTATACGTCAGAGAGAAGAATAATTTTTTGCTTAAATTTCCGAGCACAAGTAGCTGCCGCGTGATTATTACGAAATACCATAAATAACTTCTAAAGGTAGAAAGGCAGAAAAATAAAAAAGCTGATTGGATATATTTTTAAGGTAAAACATCTGCATTTTTTAAAATGTACTGATTTGTGAAGTAATACGTGTCAAATAAATTATACATGTACGAGGATGAACATTATTATGCACAGGGTGTTCAAAACTTAGATATCAATTCCAGAATTTGAATAGTTTGAATAGAGATATTTTTTAATTACAGCTCTTATTTGGATGTAATGTCACCTATCGCTTTCCGGGCGTGAATCTGTCATTGACAGGTTACCAGTGTTTTAAAGTTTACGCAAAGATCTTATCGCTTCCCTTTGTAAGAAGATATGATTCATCTGATTGCGAGGCATATTCAGAATTACTTCCGTCGTCACTGTGGAAGTGGATTAAAATTTTAATTTAAAAGCCATAGGTAAAACTAAATATTCTGTATTTAGAAATGCTTACCACAATTTTTGCTATAAACCTTTTTTCTACAGGGCGATCGAGAAGTGCAAATTATATATTTTTTTAAATTTCTTAAATGAAACAACTAAAACAGTAGTATGTCTTTATTTTCAAATAATTGCTGCTCATACTAGTATAGCTTTCTAGTGTCTATACCTGCTGGCTTTGGCGTTATTCAATTATTTTGTTGTGAAATAGAGTCGTACTACTTCTCAGTGCTGGTATAATAAGGAAGCTTTTGTTTTTGTAATCTTGAGTAGATAAATATTGAGTCTGATTATTGTAGTTCCTAATCAAGTTTCTAGCTATTTGCCTTGTTTATACAGGGTGACCGAGAAAAAAGAATGTAACTTACTCCATTTTTAATTCAAAAACATGTTGGCTCTTAGTCTTTATATCAAAGAGAGTCTATGCACAACGAGTGATTTCCCTACTGACAAGAATGCAATTCAAATGAAGCATGCACCGTATTTCTGGCAACCAATATACCAGCAATATGCAAA
>VTPC01001239.1:232032-251620 GCA_011009095.1 Ignelater luminosus
AAAAATTGCGCTCGGATGACAAAGATTTTCGTCAAATGAAGAGGCAATCACCTTCGTGAACAATTATTTTGCAGAGAAAAATTCCGAGTACTATTTGGACGGGTTACAGAGATGGGAGCATCGCTGGGAGAAGTGTGTAGAGTTACAAGGACACTATGTTGAAAAATAAAAAAAAATTTTCAGAAAAAATGTCTTGTATCTTTGTTAGGTCGGAGACTTTTCAGACCACCCTCGTATATATAGCATTTCACAACTAACTGAATAACGCCGAGACTATAATATGTAGACTTACATAAGTTTATATTGTTGAACTAGAATAAGATTATGTTTCGCGTTTCTCGATCACCCTGTATAAAAGAGATGATGTAATTAAAAGTTGCATAACCATTTATAAAGATTAAAGATTAACGTTTACTATTAAAGAGTTTTTAAAACCAAATATTTATCATTTATTTTATTTAGATTTACTTTGTGGAACTCAATGTCTATAAAATTATAATAATTGGAAGTGTGTTTTATTATTACAATTTTATCAAATATTGATCAGTTATACCATTGTACCAAGGCAGCTCGTTATGTTCGACGATGTTTTTACAAAAAAAATTGAATAACGCCAAAACTGTTTGATTACTGCATTCATAAAGCTGTACAGTGTCAGTGGATTCATTTGAAAACTTTTCATCCCCATAATTTCTCGTAAACAAATGAAGGTATTGAAATACCGTACCACTTGCGACACGTCGGTCGTTGGAAAGGGAATAGCAATAGCAAACAAAATTTAAATCGGCCTACTTGATTGAAAGTTATAGCATGAAACGTCTTGTTTTAAGGATGAATCTTAATCGCATTAGCTGAATAAATACAGTCTTTCGATTGTTTTGATGCTTATCTAGGATACAGAACATCAGATGAACGTTAACGTTTTTAATTGAATAATGTAAATTCAACTGTCAATGAAAAGTCAAACCAATAAAAAAAATAACAGGAAATGGACAATTCTCTAGAGGGAATTTCCAATCTACCAACTTTATTAGCAGCTCAACGCAGACTATACGTTGTTGCACTTACCGTCACTCAAAATAATCACTACAACAAATTGACTCAAAGTTACTACACCAAAACGTCTCATTACAGCAAGAAAAATAAGTCATATTCTTTACGTAAGTTATTGCATCTCGATTGTTTAACACGTGTAGGTACTTTATGAACATTTTATACTTGTTTTGCATTGCTTAAGATGAATTTAACTGTTAAACACGAGTTTTTACGTTTCGATATTATCTGTAAAAAAATACTTGTTTTACGCTGTTCTTTCATTTCTGTTTTGACCTTACACTAACAGTTCAATTTAGATTATTCAATTTGAAAATATTGGCATTCGTCTGTTTTGTATCTGAAATTAACAACAAAACAATTGAAATGCTTTTAGCTAATGCAATTTGCATTCATCACTAAAATGAGACGTTCTTTACTATAACCTTTGATCGATTTTGTTTCCAGCAAAATATTGCTATTGTTATTCCCTTTTCAACGACGTATTTGGGTTTGGAGGTTAGGTGTGCCGAGGCGAACACAGTGACCTCTATAATGAATTAATCGTGTATTTCAATATCCCCATCCATTCATAAATTGACGTATTTTTTTCTTATTTCGAAATTTTCATTTGTTTACCAGATATTAAAGAAGAAAAGTTTTAATTGAACACAGTGTATTGTTGTAATCAGCATTGGACAAGACATAAGAAAGATAGTGAAATATACAGGATGTTTTATTTAAGAAATATTTGTGTGTCACGCTTTTATAACATCCTGTGTAATTGAAAATATTTTTAGGAAGTACAGACAATACCGTTCTTTGTACGACTTTTCCTACTAACAGTTTTTGATAACGACGCTATCCTCCGAGCCTAGACCGTAAAGACATATATAAAGTCAATGCACCCTACTAGGTTTGAGTCCCCAGGTTTTTTCATGCATTCATCTTACCACCATCAGAGTGATCGACGCCATCTTTGTTAGCTTGGGAATGTGTAGCCATGTACAGCTTCCAAGTTAGTTTAGTCTAAAATCATTTCTAGGTACATTTTTAGTGCTTCGCAGTATAGAGTTTAAGGATGTAATCTTTCTAACTTCCCTTTTTTCGTTCAACACTCAGTTTGATACTATAATCAGGACCAATTACATCCGTTACCTGACTACTACTGTGTATTTGTCTTGTACTATGATGATTCTTTCTTGTCCGTTGAAATTGATTAATCCAAGTATAATGGTCTGTTGACTAGCACACCCCTTCTAATGCATTTCCAGCAGTTTCAGTACATTAGAGCTTCCTAGTTTGGGTGTGATACCACATCAACGTGTCTTTGTTGTTAGGATACTTTTGAGCAAAGAGTTCATATATCCCATTTTGCAGTTTGTTCAACTGCAGTAAATGGCTAATTTCAAGAGTAATCTCGGGAATTCTTCTGACCTTCCATTGGAACATTCTTGGGTTAAATAAATTGAGGTGCAACTCTACAGTACTTCAACCAAATGATGTGAACGAACGCCCATGAGTTCTAACACCAAAAGCTACTCATTAAAATCTGAACATAATGAGGTCGCAAGCTCGCTAAAAGCAAACTGTATTTTCATGGATAAATTGATTTTAAAATTATTTTTATCTTATTTACAAAGCTAATCAGTCTGTATAACTTAAGATTTTCTCAAAAGTGTATGAGCGAAAAACTATCTTTTAAGGTAGACTAGTCGCTATGTAAGTTTTTACGTTAAACGCACTTCTACAGCGGACTACGTATACAAGTATAATCCGAAAGAAAAGTTTTCCACAGGATTTGTACTGAATGTAAAAACATAATCAATTTGGATCATGACCATATTTTATAACTGACATGCAATAGGAAAACGAATTTCAAAATGATTTGATGTTCCTAAATATGTAAGGATTCTAAATGTTATAACATTAAATCGTCTCTGAAACTGATAGTCGGTTAAATTGATGGGTATTTCACTTTTCTTGCTATTTATGGAAACGGGTAATCGTTTTTTCGCGTTAGTGTAATAAATTTGAAAAGCTCCCGTCACTTCTTACGCAGTTATATAATTAGCAAACTACCTACCTACGAGTACTTAATTGTTTTTCCAATAAATCATTAATGTCCTTAAAGAAACATATGAATCACTGAAGAAATGCTATGAAAAGGAAAATATTAACAATGAGTTGTAAAAATTAATTGAAATAATGGATATAACATAACAGGACCGGCAGCGGTAGGTTATTTGGCGTCCAAGGCAGAATTTTTATATTTACGAATTCATATATTTAGATACTTTTATAGGTTTTTTATAAAGTCCATCAATATAGTTTTTGTATAGGGGCCGCTTAATTGACTCAAAAACGCTGTGCAATTTACCCAAATGCTCTCATAAACAACAAATAAGTTGAAGCGGCCTGTAGTCACAACGACACCTACAGCAAGTTGTCTGCACATCCTTGTGCCGGCCCTGATTAATAACTTCCTACGATGATGCTGTACGTTCACCCCCACAGTACGTACGTTAACCCCCACACATTTGACAATGCAAACAAACGTATTGCACCACCGTACAGCTTCCCCTAATTCTTAGAACTTTTATTTTCTGACATCACACATATTTATAGCCGCATTCATTCTTTTTATTTTCCACCAGGATATTTTAATTAAAATCTAATTCATTGATTATCTTTTCCCAAATGGCTTTAAAATTTGAGTCCTTATAAATATCATCAACTTCCAATTATTGAAAAATCCATAAAATATTTGTTCTATGGAATTCCCACATCAAGCGTGGTATTCTAGTATCGATCGACGTCGACGCCTGGAATGGCGTGACGCCGACGTCGGAACAGTTGGCACCATCGTTTAGAGTAGAGCAGACGCTTTATAAAGAGGGGGTTTCAGGATGATATTCTACATACACACCCAGGGTTAAGAGCAGGTATGTGTTAATTTAATTAATTCTAACACAAAATGAACTTTATAAAATTGTACCTCTAATTTTATAAATTGTACGCAATCCTTTAACATTTTCTTCTGGGAAATTCCAAAACTGCGCAGTAAAATTCAATTTAGGGATAACTGCACGCGTAGAAATAAAACGCATGTTAGGGTCGATTTTATTACACAAACTTTGAATAATTCAAATATTTTAGTTTGTTTGGGCACGATAACGGAAATCGAATCATTTTAGAATAAATTTCGAACGAACGTGACGTCACAAACAAATATAATAATAAGAAAACGTTAAAGGTGGTTATAGTAATAATAAGAACGCCCCAAGGTTTTCTATTGTTGTATACATTTACAATAGATACAGATAGCGTTTTGTATTGAATTTCAAAACGTTTTGATTTGTATAGAAAATGGAAGCCTGAATAATATCCAAAGTGATAAAGTCCAAATCTAACAAGAATTCTTCAAAACGTGCACGTGTTGTCATGACTTGAATGATTCGTTCAACCTTTATTATTGATGTTGGCAAAACTTCTACCTATTTAATTTTTAATAGCTTATGGTTGGTGAAATCAACCTTTGTGAAATTATTTATATTTTTTTTTATAAAACAGAAGTACGTAATACAATTGAATTTTGCAATCGCATTGAACTGGAAAAAACGATTTTGATAATAGATACGTTATCGCAAAGAAAACAATACTTCAATTAGCAACAAATTAATGTTTTAACTAAAACTCTACAGGATGTTTTGTAATTACAAAGAAGACAATTTCAGCTTTAGTTATATAAAAAGTTCCGATCCTTCTTTTTAAGTACATCTTGATAACGCGTTTAAAGATTCCGTTCATTTCTTATAGCAATACTTACTTGATGTGTATCTTATTCAAAGCTGACTAATTTTATTTAATTGGAACAAAAGTGGATACTATCTATTTGATAACGATAACGATCTATTTTATTTAAAATAAAAATGTTTCAACTTTTTTGTATACATTTAATCAATTATACCCTACTATATAAAGAAATCTAAAATCGCTTGTTTTTGTCGTTTGGCAACTTTTTTTAATGTATAGCCCTTTGACATTTTCAAGAAAGAAAAAACTTAACTTTGCAAATGATACCCTCTATTATTTATCTCCGCCGCAATTCTCTATCTCCTTTTGAACAAAACAGGGATTAGCCCATCTCAGCTTATTTTTTAAAAGTAGATATTCAAATCTAATAATACATCATACCTTGGCAAAAGTCCAAGAGTATATCTCGCGTGGTGGGATCGTAAATCTCCTACCATGTTGCTGCCCTTTGTTTTTCATATTTACATCGTTTATCCATTGGGATTTTGGATATTCCCTTTGGCTTTTATGCTTATTTGTTTCTTTCTACAATAAATTATTTTGACCCAATTCATTAAGATTTCACCATATTTGAGTTATAGGAGGACTGTTCAATATATATCCTCTCACAAACGCGTTAGCAGAGAAAAAGTTTCAGTTGGAGCAACTGTCGTTGTCTCGGAGAAGTATCGACATCAACAGTAAAATTAAATAGAAAATAAAAAGCACAATAGAACCTTTTAAGATTTATATCCTGATATCTTGCACAACCTTAAAACATGTGATGAGTCAGAATTTAGAACTGTGACTCAGAGTTAAAATTGGAACACTAATATTGGAAACATAAACAAGACCTGCGACCTGATACAATTATAATTATAATTAGTATAAAAATAGAAAGAAATTTTCTCCTTTCTATAAAATTAGAAAACCTTTAGATTGAATAACATGGTCTTAAAAAAGACTTAAGATTAATGGTTATCCTGATCCTAGATTCTCGTGATTGATAAGACAAATAAAACAACTGCAGAAATTTCCATGTTTTCATAAGTCTTTTGTTTTCCATTTTTGATGCACATCCATGTAAAAATGTAAAAATTGTTTATTCTCAGATTATTGTACACCACCACTAGAAAATTACCGTAACAAATCATCTTCTTGGTTTTTCCATTCTAATTCCTACGTTTTGTTCTGTTTCGCAGGTTTTATCGGTTTCGTTGGGTTTTTCAAACTTACATCAATCCAAAAACATCTATATGTCAAATGTGTGATTCTTTTTGTTTCTTATTCGTTACCCATATATCAGATTTTTAGCAACCAAATAGCCAATAATAGTTTGATATAGTTTCTCTATACATCTGACCACTTTCTATGAATATCTCTTTTGCTATTCGGATTTTTGCTGATTAGATAGTATACGCTATTAAAAATTGCAGTTTTTGTTCATTTCTGTCTAGGTATGGAATGTTATTTTCTGCCATTCAAAGGCGCTTTCTTACCAAATAAGAGAAATGTGGGCCAAGCAAAAAAAGTCAAAGAAAAGAGTTAGTCAAGGTTGCCTTTCAAAACGGAAACCCATTTTGTTGAAATTTTACATTAAAATGTGAGTTTGGAACAGTCGGCGAAGAGAATCCTAATCGCAGGCAAAATTGAGTGGAGCAACTACAGACGTTAGCGGTCTATTTCATATCAGATCCGATTATCAGGGTCATATGAAGATCTTCTTGTCTGAGAAATCAAGAGTAAACTTCTGATTTTGAAATTAAAGGTGCCCTATTTGTGTGTTAGCCCCTACAAAAAACCCTTTACTTGTACCTATAGCTTAATATTATTCTTGGTTATTTGTCTTCCATTTAACATTGTAAAATTCCTAGATGATAATATGCCCCCTAGTTTGTATTACAGTTACCGTTATTGGTATTATCACGTGCTCTTACTTAATATCTTCTCAATTAAGACCTTTTTCCAAAATTACTCTGTTTATGTAGATGATGATGATGATGATGATAAAATGCGAGAAAACAAACAGCCTACAGCAATGTGTCGGATATAAAGCAAAATTGGTTTGGTGTCAATGCCTTGAATTTTAAATAAGTTGAAGTTACTTTTAGATGAGTAAAACTTCTTGTATAAATATGCAAGAAAGCTTTCCAAGCACAGAAACCAAAAACCAGTTAAATGAAATCGCAACTTAAAGGATAGATATGTTTCTGCTCGTTTTCTAATTTTAATCTGTAAATATTTGAAAATTAGTAAAAAGAATTTAAAGAAATAAAAATCAATTTCAAAATTAAATTGTATATCAATATTCACAGTGTATATAATCTGTATAAGACGGACCCGTAATTCCTTTAAATGTATTCGAGGATCGTTTGTGTAACAATTTCTCTCTAAAAGATGTCTGAAATGAATTCTAAGACGCTTATTTTTGCCGTTACGTTCCCCCTTTTCTTAATGGCGTCTTTAAAAGTAATTCCTGAATTTTTGTTTCGTTTTATGACACCCATTCGATGTAGCAGCCCCTTTATTATTACTATTATTATTATAGCGAAGATTATTAAGGAAAATATAAATAAAAAGACACAAAAGGTACGAAGAAAAAGTACCTAGAACTTTGTTTTTCAAACTTATTTGAAGTTAATAATAGCAACGATTTGACACACAAGTACACAAACATAAAAGGGTTGGTTCTCGGTTCTTTATAAAAATATATTCGAAAGGAGTTTAAAATAGCCATATCTTAATAATCGATAAAAATAATGGTGTATTTATACACATTCATATGTATTCAAGAATTAAATGAATTTTAATTTACATAGGTACTGCGGTATAAATTGAATAAGATATACAGAGTGTCTCATTTCTTATCTACATGCCTCTAAATTTTCTTTGTTTTGCTATCGAGTTGATTCGAAGTTTTCATCAATTACAACACCCTTTGAAAGAATGTAAAAACCCTAATATTTCTCCCCTTTTTACAGCTTTGCCTGAATTTGATAACACTAACAATGAATTTCACACTATCTGACTTCTTGTTTGCCATTCTCTTATTCTTTTATACATACTATACCATGATGTAAATAAAATGTTTAGAACAGCATGTCACTCAATAAAAGAATTTCTAGAAATAATTCTTCAGCAAAATGATTGAAGAAACTTTGAAAATAATTTTTTAATAATGAATGCACAGAGTATGAAGTTAAAAAAGCATTCCCAGAAAAGATAATACTCCTCATTGACCCTAGCTTACATTGCTGATGTATCTATATACACATTTTTGTTAACCTTTTTGCAAAATGTCTTTCATGCGGTTTTATTCAATACCGCATCTTTTATTCATAAATAAATCATACGTTTATTATGTGAATAGATTTAAAAACCCCTACCCTTGACACATTTGCACGATAAAACAGTTTTCTTCAAAGAACCTGCGTGTCTAAGCTCTGAATAAGTTTTATGAGAGTTCGAGCACGAAATAATAAAATTCATTTTTGTGTAAGGAAACTGTTTTACTTACCTACTGTTAGATTGATTTTATAACTTTTAACTTCAAAATAGGTTACGGTTTTTACCACAATCGATCGTATTGTTCATTATTTAATATTATTATAATATTATATACAAAGTGATCAGAGGTCACAAAAATCTGAAAGGAGTGTTAGGAAGATACACATCTTTCACGTCTCCTTTATCTGTTTTGAAATTGATTCAAGATATTCAGGATATTGCGATTATATACAAATAAAGAAACGCTTAACATTTTGTTATTTTCCATGTCTTTACAAGAAAAAGTTGTTTGCAATTTGCAAAACTAGAAACATGCAGTAACATTTAGAAATATCAAGCAACTGTATTCTTTTTGTTTTAATATTTTAACCTTTTACCAATTAATTTTAAATAAGTGTTATTTTTAATTCTAAACTCTATACTATGATGATGATTACGATGACTAACAACACCAAAATAACTAAAACACCCCGAGTATCTTAAATAACTATCATTATCATACAATAATAATTTAGTTTACTCGATTACTGCCTATTTTGATAACTATACTTAAATTCCTAAATAATGAGCAGTGATTCAAGTATCGATTTCGTTTCATTATCATTTTGGCTGCCACCAACGGTGATCGGAGTGCTATTAATGTGAATGGTAGTACAAAAAGAGTTAATCACAGGTTTTCCTTACTTATTCTTAATTGCTTGATACTACATATACCATACATTTCATTATTTCAGAACTCCGTTATTTATAAACCTGTTAGGACAAAAAAATCTAAAACGTTGCTTTTGTTACAAAATGTTCTGTGAATCAATTTCATTTTCTCATATACAGGGTGTTGCATGTTGCATGCTAATGATATTTTCACATATTTGGATTCCTCGAGAATTTTGCTTGTCATCGATATAGAGATATACCTACTCTAGCATTTGGCTTTAAAAACCAAATATTTTTTATTTGGTGAGTCTCAGACTGTTTAAAGCTGCAGCACTTGTTTTTCACATACTGGTATGTGTCACCACAACTAGCTGCCAGAGTACACCAAGGAGACATCATTCAATATCTCCATAAGGCTTTGCAATCGATTAAAGCCAGCTAACTTCAAAACTTGAAAACTTTATTTTCTTAATGAAACACCCTGTGTATTTTTTATACAGATGGATGTACATCTAAATTCCCTATTGACTAATCCAGGTCTTGACAAACGCAGAACACCCACTTTATCTTGCTCTATGCATGCACTCGCTTAAAGTATGGTTGAGGAGGTGTAATGACGTGTTTGATAATGTGTTACGGCGTTTTAAGTCGAAAACATATGTAAAGATTGCTTGAATATGTTAAAATATCTTATTTAATAAAGCATGCCTGCTATCCATTATGTATTATGATTTTGGATTTTATCCCCCATTGAAACTCTATACAGTGTGTCTCAATTTCAATGCTCACTATTGGGATCTCGGAAATTGTAAGAGATACGAAGTCGGTTAAATTAGAAAAGTTTTGGCTATTTTGGAGATCAGTTTACTTATGCTTTTGTTTTTTCAAAAAAGTTCACGGCTTACTAGATATTTGCTAAAAACAAAATTGCTTTATTTTTTTAAAGTCTCTCAGGAACGAGCAAGGATAGAAAAGAACAGCAAAGAGGGTGTTTTAGAAAATTTACTCCGAAACACAAAACAATTGTTTTCGCACTTGTCTTTTGTTTTATTTCGGCGGTGAAACGTAAATCCAAATTTTTTCTAATGGAACGCCTACTTGATTTCCATATTACTTAACTGCACGCCTTAAATGCTTTTCAGTGATACATGGTTTGACGTAGCTATTCTTTTGTTTTACCGAGTTATGAAGTGAAAATCATTTTTCATCATAGTGTGCCATGACATCTAATACACAAAGTCGTGGAGTTTTATCAAAGAAATTCATTTGTTATGTAAAAGTTGCTAAAACAAAATAAATACGCTTTTATGGGGCATTAGATGCTTAGTTGATGCTATCTGTGAATGCTCACTAAATTATCTTAAAAGCGTCTTTTGTTTTGTTTCAGCAATTGTTACATAACAAATGTAATTTATCTGACAAAAACCAATGATTTTCATATGTTTAAAGCCATGGCACACTAAGTGGGAAATGCTTTTTATTTAAAAAAAATAAGATAATTTCGTTTTTAGCAAATATCTAGTAAGCCGTGAACTTTTTTGAAAAAAATTGATCTCCAAAATAGCCAAAACTTTTCTAATTTAACCGACTTCGTATCTCTTACAATTTCCAAGATCCCAATACTGAGCATCGAAATTGGGACACACTATATGTAGACACTATAGTTCATACGGGGGCTCGTATATACAATAAAACACGTTCGTATATTTTACAGCTTGGCTCTCAGAACTAAATTATTTTGATCAGATATCTACTCGAAAGTTATTTGCTGCTGATAAATTTGGCTTTATAGGAGCCAATTCAATTCCTATATGACTCCCATGCCCATGTATTCCATAGCTGAATAGCAAAACTACATCACGACAGTACTTCGGTTTATGTTGTCAAAAATATTTATGTTGAAGATTTGGAGTTTCAAATCTAGCTACTGAATTACATCTTCAATTTGGATTTTCTTTTTTTTGCTTCTGTGTATCAAGAAGGAAATATACAACTGCTGTTCTTACTCTCTTGAGAAATATCCTAGCGGTGTAGATTTTAAAACATGATTATTTGAAGAGTGAACGATTACATCGATTGTGGTGGGGACTGTTTCTTCTGTATCTTAAAATTTTCCAAGTGTCCAACAGGGTCCACCACAATCTTTAGGCTTTTGTGCTGTTTCTTTCTATTATAGCACCCAATCTAATACCTTAGTACCTGCTAGTGGTCTTTTGTTGGTGCTCTAGGTGTTTGGGTCAGTATGTTGCCTTCTGCAAACTGGAACCTTTCTAGTACATCCATATTCCGATTGCGGGCTTAAGAAACAAAGTAATGTTAATGATTTAATTTAAACTTTTACATAACCACTATTAATTTATTAAAAATCTATTTAATATTTTTAAGGAACAGACTTCATTTTTTGCTAATATCATTAGCACCCTGAAACTGATTTTTGACATAGAGCCCCAAAAATCTTTAAGGATGATGGTGTACAGTTTAGTTTCTTAATAATTGATAATTCTATTAATGACTGTGCATTAAAAAGAGCTTCCAAGCATATAATCTTCAGGCCCCCAAAAGTGTAGATTGGCGATAAACCGATAAATCTTTGTTCGTTATCCTAAGTTAAACAACATCCTGTATTAGAAAAGCAAATCTTACCCGGGTGTTCGCAATATTTATTTGTAGACCGTTGCCATCTAGTTTCTTAAACAACACACCCTATATGTACTGTAGCTACTGTATTTTTCACCTACTTATTGTTGAGTATAGAACTGTAACACTATACTAGGGTTCACCAAAACACGAAGTGAACACGTTAAAGCCGCGTGCTCAAGCCAGGTTCAAGCCACTACAACAACATATGAAAGAAAGAAAAAACATAGTAAGCGAAGACTAATGAATGTTGAGCAGAGTGAAACCGGTTCAACAATTTCGTACTGCACCCAGTAGAAATGCATCTTTGAGTAATCACGCACTTATATTACTCCGTCTGATGGTGAACCCTAATATAGATTGCTTTTTGTGAAATTTGTTTCGTTTAATTTTAGGAGTCTAAACTTTTATAGACTAAAGTTATTGGAATTTTAACTCTGTGATTTTATCATATAATAATTTAGAAATGCGGAATTTCTTGATTTCTTAACATGAAGATCTTGTTATTTGCCGTGATAGTATAAAAATGCACAAAACCAACAAAACTCGTTTTTAACATTATTGTAAATGTACGTATGTCACTTTATCTTGAATTAGCAACGTTCACCATGAAACTCCAATTTTCTTTCATCGGTTACTTAGGAAAAAACCGTAAATCTTGTGGGAATTTCTGCTGTCAAGACGTATAGAAAAAAAACTGTACAATCATAAAAAACCATAATTAAAGCATTCAAGAAACAAGTGAAGTTTAATATACCATAGTACAAAACTGCTGATTCAAGGAAAGTGACGTGTATGTTATGTAAAAGCTGATTTTACACATTTTTAAAACTTTACTGCAATAAATATTGATCTGACGATAAAAAAAAACTTTACAGTAAATACAAGAGTTCCACCTTGGAAAATCTAAAAAGATTATACTTTGTATCTTAGATCACCCTATATAATAAAATCTATATTTAAATTAAGTTAATGCGAGTTTCTTTATTTTACACCTTGCAGGAGTTGCAGTTTTGTAATCGATCGGTATAATGTAGGGTACATGATAGAATGTACATCTTTTACTTAACCTTAAATGATTCTAATTGTGACTTTCGGGAAAAAAACAATAATTAGTGTAGACTGGAGAGTAAACCGTGTGACTTTTAGCAATGAACTGGATGATTAAAAATGACATGTATCCTTAAGAAAGTTCTGTAACTTTGAAAATTAAAAACAGCTGAAATTACGATTCCCATAACTTTTAAAAATTCACGCAACTTGTAAACGAAAACAAAATCGAATCACTTACTTAAGTTAAAGGAAATTAAAAAATGCTGCTTCTTCTGAAATTAAGGGTGGTTTTTCTTCATACATCTAAGTTATTAAAATTTCATTGAAATTATCGTTTGAACATTGTCTGTATATAATGTATATGTATTAGGTTAATTTCTAGAAAGCAATTGCATTCCCTTTTACATCCCACAAACATATCCTTCTTAGAAATTTGTAACAATTTGCATTCCTGTTATTGGAATTATCATACAACGTTTTGTGGCATTAAAAGTTTTAAATAAATGTAATTAATTAGTAATTACGATGTATGGACCATGTACAGGGTGCCTTCACTTTGAAATCAACAAATTTTAGATTTTCTTTAATGTTTCATACATGTAAGAAAAATAATGAAATATCAATACCTTTTACCGTTAATTACGGGTTTATTATTAGAAGTATGAGTATTAGGAAAATTGCGTTTTAATGTATTTACATTTCACAACAAATTATAAAATTATGTCTGGAAACAATCTAAACATCTTTAATTTAATTTTCAGGTGTTTTGGGTTCGCAATATAAATACCGTACAAAGATGATGGACCTTTTATTGTTTGAAGTGTTTAAATTGTGTAAAGTAAAACATTTAAATAGTGAAAATTATTGGACTGATTCTAAAAAGTGTTAAATAAAATAAAACGTTTGTTGCATCGCTGTACTTATTAATTGGTGTGTGTGGGGCCTACGTCACTGGGGACACGTTTTAAGTGGGGCTGGAAGCCTTATATATAGTTGACTAATAAAGACTACCGCTCACCATTCGAGTTTCATTCGAAATCCGAAGCTGAACAGCAGGTTAAGGAGAGGAAGTGCGCAGTTTTAGTTTTTATTTGGACTTTTTCGTTGTATGGGTGAGTAATTTTTGGCATATTTGTTTATTATGTACCTGTAACTTTTTTTTATTTGAATTCTTTACGTTTAACGAATTTAAAATGTTTCACGAAAAGTTTCGCTATACAAACACGTCACCGTGTTTTACACGACTTCAAATTTCCCTGAAAACGCAAACGTTAACTTTTCCGGAAGTTGAATTGTTCAATCAATGTCGACCTTCGTGCTAAAATTACTTTGAAAAGTAATTGCGTGGCAAATAAATATGAAATTACTTCTTTTTATAAAGCCTAAAAACTAAATAAATAAATAAACGGCAATCAAACAAAAACTTGCCTTCAGAAAATGTCAACTTTACAATGCAGAGTTAACTGTCAATCTCTTTGTTATTAAACAAAATGTAAAAATGCTAATGAATTCATTTGAATTAATTAGTTTTTAGTTTGCATATTTTAAAAAGCCGATTGAAATTAAAAATAAAAACGGAAACCAGTTTTAAATAATAATCCATAAAACGTCATAAGCTGTAAACGGAAACGATAATAGTAGTACTCCAAAAAGATAAAAACTTGATAAGTATTTCTCGAGCCGTGATTACGTTAATGGTAGTTTTAACTGACGGGAATTTTAATTTCGTCATAGACTACGCATTGGCGCCGTTGTGGCACAATGGTTGTAGTACTATGCGCCCTATTTATATTTTATGCAGAGTGGAGATAAAATCATTGTTTAGCATTAGTATCGTCCCCATTTTGATCTTCTCTTTATTAAAAACAAAATGAATTGTATGGATGAGGTCATGAGAGTTCAAAAGAAACAAAGGATTGGTCATTCCCATTATCATTTATCAGTTTTGAAAAAATGAAATCTTATACGTAGATTAGTATCATGCACCTTTCAATTAACAAATAGTGTAGGTTCTAGGAAGTAGTTCATAGACGTCATACTCACATCCTAGTTTTAACAAAATGTTAATATTATTCGTTTACTTACGAAAGGGTTACGTGGCAAATGTAAAATACATTTTTTGCTATTACCTTTCTAATTCTTAGGATTTTGCATTGTAGTTGTTCAGTTGTCGACGCCTATGCATGTTTCTGTATACAAAGTTCAAAATTAGATACCTACTAATGTTTTAAAGTTCAAGGAACCACGCGTCATCTGTTTCCTCTAGAGTTGGTAGCTTCGTATATGGTGCAGGGTTATCAGATAATCTTTTTCTGAATATGTAAAGTACTCAATTTCCAATAAGTCATATGATGTGAGTACTTTTGAACTGTGGTGATTAGTGATTACATAACATTAATTTGATTTTATTTTGTTTATTTTTGCGCATTCAATTATTTTTTTTAAATAATAGCAATTAGACTTTAAACTTTACATTTGCTTTTAGCAAAAAAATATCTTTCTGTAAGTTTTGGAATTTTCTCTGCTCTAAAGTCATGCCACTCTTGTACTAGTAGCAAACCAGATCAAACTTTTCTTCTGCGTTTTGGCAAACTGATTCATCTCAACGCATCTGATGCACCATTGTCTTTTGAAAAGTTATCTTATCCCAATTAAAGGTCCTTGATTTTATCCAACAATAACAGATGAACTTGCACGCATTATCTTTATCATTAACGCCCAAAAACATTTTCGTATACATCACTGTATGCATTTTTACTCTGAAATCCGACAATTTTTAGTTATGCTCGCCTTTGTTTACTACAAGCCAACATTTTTAAAGCGATTTTTGAAACAGTTTAAGTATAAGTGACACGGAACGCATTTTACTGTAAGGATCACTTGAATCTGTTGAAAACTCTTAGGTGCATATGGAAAGTGCCTGTTCTGTCTTTCCAGAGCCATCTTGTATAGGTGTATACGCCATTACTGTTCATTTATAAACTATAATTCTGGTACTCTTCTCTTATTATCATTATCATCCGTAGGAAGACACAAACAATACGTCATCAAAAGGTTAATTGGATCATCAAATTTCCAATAATACATTTGTAGGTATACTTGGTAATTCTTCTAAATGTTTGTTTTTAAATTTGCATGTTACCACGAAAAGTTCAATCCCATTAAATGTGACGTTCTTTATTATGATCACGTGTTTTCATCGAATACTGTCTGTAAATATATAGGACATATTAGAAACCTCTTATCTTATCATCGCGTCGTCTTCCAACCCGCATATGTTATTATATAGACCGCATGAGCGTAGATAAGACAAAATACAACCCAAACATTTTATGAATATCCTAAATACATAAAATTCCCAGTGTATACTAAAGATGTACTCACTTAAAAGGGGCTTCGTTTGGGTTTTATACCCTTGAATACTCTACAACTGATTGATTGTTCGATAAAATCCTAAAGGGGAAAAGGTTTCATCTCTACCCTCTTCTCATTAGTTTGGGATTGGAAATGAGGGTCAAATCCCTACTACCTCACTATTTCAAATATTTTGTATTATTGACGTAATAAGTTGGAATTTCCTCTTGATGTTTGATTACAAATAGCATGAAAGATATCGTGTACGTTTACAGATTAATAAATATTTCAGAGATGTATTGGAAACTAAGAAAAAATCAATAAAATCCTATAAATAAAGGTGAAAGTATTACAACCAATGTATCATCATTACGTAAAGTTTACATTGGCGTTATATTGATGTTTCGTTTGTTTTACGGGTTTAACAACGCGTCTATTTAGAAATCAACAAATTTTTATAATTAAGAATTTTAATGAATATACCGAAATTTTTATGCTTGATAAAATACGCTAATTAATGGGTAGGGTATAATAATAACAATAATAACAAAAGAAACAATCTCAAAAAAATTTCGTAATTATTTTTAACGCCATTCATATTTTGATCATTACGAAATTACTTAATGACTAATTACCATTTTTTTAATTATAGATCGTGAAAAAAACCAAATACAGCAGTTACTGTGTACAGCTGACCGAAATGCAGCTGTGCATGGGCTTAATAAAGTGGCAGCCCTTAACGCTGCATCAGGAACATTACCCTGGAGCGACATGGATAATACCGATCAAGCCTACTTACCAACGGTTGGTCGCTGGGGCTGCGAATGGCCAAGTTGACTCGAAAATGCACAACCATGGGTCTCAGAAAGCTCCTTCCTAGGGGGCAGCAAGTCCGGATACTCCGGCAAATGCAACCATCATGATCAGTGCTACTGCAACAATGAAGTTCTCTTGAGAAACAACTTTGATCTTGGTGAAAATGGTATCATATTGAATAACAACACCATTCATAATGGAATTCCATTTTTAAAATACGATTTACTTGATGAACTTGTGGAAGTTACGCAAGTCGGAGGCCCTTGGCTTAACGAACATCCGTTGCCCCTTCCAACATGGGCACCACAGCCAAAGAAACCTTTAGAAATACCAACTATCTGGCAATATGAACAACTAGCCACACAAATTGAACTCCAGGTTCAGAAACTGCTAGAGGAACACAACTACAACACCGTTGGTAATTTTTTGGCCTTGTATCAGGGTTTTAAACAAAGTGGATGTTACAGCCTTAAAGATTTCTTCCACAGGTACGTTTTAATTTGATTTACAAATGATTGGAAACTAATTTGTTGTCTGTTTTACTTTAGTTATGCTCCACCTATTACACCATTACATCATACATGTGTTGGTTTAGCATTGGAATTATGGAAAAGGCTTATTCAACTTAATGACAGATTTCCTGGTCTAACTGACTATTTGTATTTGGTATCCTGTGAAGAAAATATTGAAACAGTTGATAATTATGCTTTATTGGGTGATCGATTAGATGCTGTTGCTAATTCATTAGAGAAAGAACACGTTCTTCTTGCTCTTCGCGTAGAAATAGCTGGAAGACCAGGTGTTTTGCTATGTGATCCAGGATATCACATTGGTAGGGTCATCACTGTCATGTTTGACCAACTTTATCCACATACAGGTAAGTAATCCTAATTTTCATTTGTTTTAAAAAAGTACTAATGTTTTGTTATTTTTAGGTTGGTTTGTGCAATCACGCGAATCTCATGCACAAAAAGAATACAATTATGCCTTTTCTACACAAAATAGTAAATTTGTGGAATGGACGGAGCACAACACAAACGCTAATGGAATTCAAACAAGAAATACGGCTTTAATTTATATTGAAAGACCTTATTTAACAGCAATTGATGTTACCGAAAGAAGAAATTTAGTGTATAATTTTAGAAGTTTATTATCAAGAGATCAAAAAGGACATCTTAAGGCTGGAATATATTTTAAAGTTAAAGAAAATCATGATGAATTTACCATTTTTTACCAAGATGGAGGAGTGAAAAAGAGATTGAAGTATAATTTGGCAACATTCTTATATCCAGAAAGGGTAAGTTTTTTGTTATTTAAATTTTTGATTTTATCATTTCTATGATGTCAACTGAAAGTGAGATTATGTTCTCTTGAATCATAAATGGAACTATTTTAAAATTCTTAATAAGAATCCTAATGACCAATATTTCTTTTTCTTTTTTTAATAGATTGAGGAAACCACAATGAAAATAATAAGAGAATGCAGCAATCAGCTGAATTTACCAGAAGATGCACTTGAAGGCATTTTGACATCACTGGCGGAGTTATTCTCCGATCATAGTTTTGTTAAGCAGCTTTTGGAAATCAATCAAGATATAAATAATATGGCTGAAGACAACTAGCACATAGCAAAGACAGATTTATATTTTGCTAATAATACATTTGGTTGCGCTTTCATTTTAATTCTTTTGTATGCCGGAGTTTTATTATATATTTTTTTCATTTTAATTCATAAACTTATGCATTAGATTTTTAACACTTCGCTTTTAGATTTTAGCATTTAGACTATTGGTAAACATTTTATCTATATATAACCTTAAAATATCCTACTAACCTAATCTGTATAATTTTTTTTGTAATTTAAAAGATAATATCAATAACTTCCTTTTATTGACAACTTTTTGGAAAGTTAAAATTAAAGACGATAGATTAACTAATTATATAAAAGTTTTTATTTTTAAGCATTCTAGATATTACATATTTTAATTAATAATATGTAACGTGGGTTGTTATAAAAAAATCTAATCTAACCACCTTGCACCCTTATCACCTATGCATATATTATATTAACTCAAAATTGAATTGCTAATCTAACAGTTATTTTTTAAGTATATTATAATTAAATTTAAAACTGTACTGTGCTATAAGCTAGAAAGAAAAAATAAATAAATACAAGGAGAATGCTTGATAAATTGTGCTTTATTTTCAAATTATCTAAGAAAAGGACAAAACAACGTAAACTGAAAAGCAAGAGAATTTATTTATTCAATGTTTGATTTGTTTAGCAGTGTAACATGGAACTAATAATAAATTAATATAAAAAGTATTAACATAAAATAACTTGGTCACTGTAACAACTCATGGTAAAATCATTTTCAGAAATTTTGAAATTAGGTCATTTTAGGTAAGTTTTAAATTGAAATATTTTGAAACCACTTCGTTTGTAAACAATTGTAAATATTAAATAAGAAAATATCATTAGACTTGACCATTGAAAAGAGTGCATGAAAAAATGGTTTTAAGACTTCATACTGCACAATATCCTCACATAAGCTAATCATACTCTGTAACAAGACATCAACAAATGCAAGCAAGGGAAGCGCTAGCTCTTCCAAATAAGGCGGAAAAAGAGCAAAACCCGTTGTCTTTAATACAAAAGTTTGAAAATAGTCTGCAAAGAAGAATGAAATAATTGATGAGTGGTTGTTTCCTACAGCATTGCACTTTCAACATCTTTTAA